>DWKW01001113.1:0-13534 GCA_018250115.1 Doberes anticus
GTACAGACGATACTCTATTATTAACGGTATCTGATCTATTTCTATTTCACAACGTATTCGGATTAATTGTTTATGACCATTATGTATAAATAAAAATGAAGATAATCGCACTATGTCTAACTAAATGTAATTATAACTTATATTTCCTGGATACAGTGAGTCGACGACTTCACACTTCAGTTAACGTTGCTGTTACTGTTCTACAGCGCTGAAAGCTTATTAGTAAATTTACGCGAATTAACAAGAAACAATAAATACATGGTCTGCGAAATAAATATTTTTATTTATAAAGAGAATTAATAAATAAAAATAAATATCTGAGAAACTAATGTTTCTGTAAAATGTAGATACTATAATAAGAAAATAGTAACTTTAGCAATGTCTCGAAATCAATAGCTCAGTTTAGTTTTTTTTTTCATTACAGTTTATAGTCTATTGTCTGTATTCAGACAAATAGACATAGCCTGTTACCAAATATCCTAGAAATAGCCATCCTAGCCAGATGAAATATTCGAGCGTAGCTTTATTCTATTGGGAGACCGGATTTGAACGGCCTTTAACATTCAGAAATTAGCTGATTTCAATCAAGACCTGTGTCAGTATCATACGTAAAAAACATAGCTCCGGCGCTATTGTTTGATCGCTGTGGGTGAGACTCTGGACCAAGCGCCTTATATTATGTCGAATACGTTGACTCTGTAAACGAGTTTCAGAAAATTTTCCATGTACAGTATCCTTCTGACGATATTAATTAACCTTTTGCTCACTGTCGCGTGATTCCTATTGTAGTGACAACGTATAAAGCGGCTTTATTAAATGTTTTTACAAGATATTTTGTTTGAAAAATAAAACCAGCAAACGGTCATACGGGTACGCACTTCCTGATGGTCGGCGTTGCCAAGTAACACCTGAGTAGTTAGTAGTCGGCAATCAAGGAGAGCCCGTTTTGTGGCTTTTACACACGGAGGATTTAACACCCAGGCTACCTAGACTTTGGCTACGAGCTTTTCGAGGTGCACAAAATAAAAGAACTCGTAGCACAAAAATACATTCTTGAGTATACAACGTAAATAAAATTCTGCTATAAAAATGGTGCACAGCGTAATAATATTTGGCAAGAAAATGTTAAGAACACCTTATGGTCCATTACTCCACATAAAATGTTTAAATTCAAATTTTAAGTAAAACTAATTACTTTTGTTTTGTTAAATGATATGTAATTAGACTTTGAAATATCGTATGATCGATCGTACCACCGATGAATATGTAAATAAGTGAATGTTGAGTGTATGATTTGCATGTAAATTCATGTACATACATTTATTTTCACATGTATTTATTCCTCTCCTCTTTAACATGTAAGTTATTTGTATAAAAGGTTAACCTTTTATTATACCATAAGTAATCAGTTTGAAAAGAGTTTTTTCCACTAAATCCGTCACTATAGTATTTTTATCAATAATAAATTTTAATTATTTCGAAGTCACTCATAAGGATAATATAGAAATACTTAAAAGTAAAAAAAATATTGAAAAAGTTAAGTATCACATACTTTAAGCCCAGTTCAAATTATTTTAAAAATTACGTTTATATAATTATCTTCTCTGCGTCCGTTTATATAGCGATATGAGCCAACGGGTACCACCGTGGTCATTTCTGAAATCTGTTCACTTTATGAGTTTACAACGCCATCGATTAACAGGCACGCACCATATTGATAAGATAACCGCTCGTCCTTGCCGAGGCTTTACCTATAAACACAGGCTTGTGCCGTTTACTTCTATCTGAAACTGTTTTTCTCCGTAGTAAGATTTGTTAATATTAAAGGACTAGAAAACGAGCATGCAGATCTGATGTTGAATGCAGCCAGTGGACTTTCATATATATACAACCTTCATCTAGGGTACGATACAAGGTCCTATACGTTGTTACTCATAAGGACTAAGGTTGAATCCCTTCTGTTAAGTATATTCTGCCTAATCCATCACACCTATACACAGTAGTGCTCACACTGTTGCTTTACCACCGAATTATTTGCAGCGGAGACTGAAATAAGAATATTATTGAGTAGGTATATATAAAATCAAAGACATACAGACAGGTCTGAATTTAAAAAATTGTCAAAAATTCCAACCAAAGCAGCAAAAAATGTTATGAGGGAAATAAAAGAGCAAAATTCATTTCATCTCTACCATAACTTAGATAACACAGTGTTGACAAAAATCTAGTGGCCTTAACTAATACTCCGTCTCGGGCAAGGTTCTGATTGCAGGTATGTTGTTTTGCGAATCTCTACGTAAGTTCCATATATATAATAATATTATGTACTAAGAAAGAAGACATGGCTGCAACCCTTTTGAAATCCAGATAAATATCAAAAATAATACCCACAATAGAGGAACAGCGAGTTGAGGGTAAAAAAAAATGAATAAAATAATAACGGTGCATTTTTTTTAACCAAATATTTTTAAATGATAGAGCTCTTCTGACCTTTTATTTAATCAATCAAGAGTATTTTTTCATCAAGGTAGATCGATCACTCCTTGATATTTTCACCATTTCCCTTCCAGGACAAACAGTCCTTAACAGAAGGCCCCTGCAACAGGCACATGAGTTTATTTGGACAGATATACATATTATTACTCTACTAGTCGTATCGATTGAAACATTGACCTAATAAATTATAAGAAACGCTACGCTACCATTGCGAAATATTCTTTTCTTGACGTTCGACCCTAATTATTATTAATTTGTCGCCTTTCTCCACTTTCACAGACAATGTCTCACAAAACTAACATTCCTACTCCACCGTTTACAATAGGTACCTAAAAATATAAACAAATCCGTAATTATTATCCTCCATGAGGTTATATACATATTTGTCAGGAGTTTGGATGAGCATTATAGTTTTAGACTACAGATTAAAAACTTTAGTTTAAAGTGTAACATTACAACATGTCACAATGTTATCACGTCAGGTTTATTTTTCCGCAATTTCGATTACTGCAATTTAGTAGAATTAGTCTGGCTTGTACTATACACTGTATAGTTAATTTATTTGCTGATGACTTCTTTTGTTCTCTAATTGCTTGCACCATGTTACGAATCCGTGATAGACATAATTTTGTTATTATTGATGATGTATGCGGTACGTAATGTTATCACGTTAAGTTTGTTATTCCGCATTTTTGATTACAATTTAGTAGAATTCGTCTGGTTCGTACACTGTATGGTTCATTTATTTGTTGATGGCTTCCTTTGTTCTCTAATTGCTAGCAACATGTTACCAACCCATGATAGACATGATTTGGTTATTGGTGATGTATGCGGTACGTAAGCATTTACATTCGTACCTTTTTCACGTGTATGACTTTAGATCTTTTGTTTGTTAAGTTCTTAGCAGTGAACATTTTTGTTATAGTTACGTCACAGTTATATCCATGGGAAGAGGCACTCAAAGATCGCAGTTGTTGGATTTTGTTATTTTCATGACAAAACGTAATAATTTGGGTGTAGGGCGCCGCCTAGTCCAGGTCGATTCACGCCGCCCTATCCAAACCGCGCCAAGCAGGGTAGGCATTAGGTGCGCTGATTTATGATACGCTTGCCATTGTGGTAAGGTTCACCCTAATTTACAATTCTTTTCAGAACCTTTCCATTAAAAATAGAAATCAAATATACATATAACCAAATTTAAAATTACTCTAAAATTTATACAGTGAAAGAGTGGCGATTTAACTTCGTTCCTTTTAGTGCTAATTTACAAAATATTAAACCTTATGCCATTTAATGAATTTTCAGATAGGATCAATCTGACAGTTATCAAAGCAAGATGACGTAGTAAACTATTATATATATAGACTATTATATGTATAGACTATTACACGTTTTTTTAAATCCCATGAGAATATTTATATTCACGGACTAAAAAGTATCCTGTGTTATCGTATTATCATTCCTATCTATTTGTGTGCCGAATTTCATTCGATTCCGTTCGTCGGTAGTTCAATGGCGTTTATTCGTTATCAACTAACACTATCTTCATAAACATTGCACTTATAAATTAGTAAGGATAACAGTTCTGCTTATTTTAATACTTGCCATCTCTATGTTTCTACGTTTCAGGACGAAGCCAAGTTGGTTTCAACGCAGATCTCGTTGTTAAAATTTCCACCAAGTGTAGGTTTTCATTAATTAATATTTACAATTATTAGAATGCATTATCACATTTGTTAATACTTAATAATGCTACAGACAATCATTAAAAGATATTAACTATGAGTTTTAAACTCGAGAAACTGATTGATTAATTTAACAGTAACTCAGTATTAACTGACTTTTAGGGTAACGATTGCTTGAAATTTTTAATTTACTTTTCTTAATATCTAGTGATGACTGTGGATACATATCGACACTAAGGTCGATGGTGTTTACATCACGTTTTCTTCCAGCATCGGTCTATAAAGATAGTATGCTAGCTAGTCGATGTCTAAACAAATATTTCGGACATAAGTTTCAGGAGAACTTTAGGACCCCATTTTGTTTTAGGTAACTTTACAGCAGGTTCGAAATTCAAAATATCTTTACCATTTCATAGCTTTAATACAACGACAACTAGACTTGGCTGGGTCTAAGGCTGTATGTCTAGTGTCGTCGTATATCATTATCATGAGAGGTACAGTAAATGAGAATTCTTTGAGTCTTGCCTCAGGTGTCTACTACCGGCTATACTTTATATTTAATATGATGATGGCCAGCTTCATTTAAGACTTCAGTCAATGTATCTGCAAGTTCTCGATTAACTTTATTAAGGTCAAGGCGAGACGAGTATTACCGCACGTCATTTGACTAAAATATAATACTTGTAAAGTATAATAATTTTCAAAGTCGTACTTATCCGTAATTACCTAATAGTAAGCAAGCAATTATATAATATTATATAATAAATATTATTATTAATTATATAATAAATATTACTTAATTTGTATATATATTATATTATATTAATATTTATTTTGTGGGTCAGTTTATATCATGTTTGGCATAACTCAATCCTTTTTTTAATCCTCAATCTCAATGCTTATCACGGCATCTTGTTAGGAACTTGGCATTTTGCAACATAAATTGATCATAGGTTAAATTATATAATAAACATAATATAAATAATGATGAAATATACTACACTAAATCAATGTTTAGTATAGATATTGTTTAGAAATAATATTTTATAAGATTAAAACGATATAGATTTTTTAATTCGGATACTTAAGATAAACAGTTATAAATAAATGTTACAATATAAGAATATTATCTTAATATGTAGTTACACAGACATTTCTGCTAGCCTTTTAAGAAGTACATAAGTACCTTCTTGAGCGTAGTCACGTCTGATCATAAATCCAGTCAAAAGATATAGCGGGCATCGACCTAGGATTCCCTCGTTACTACTTCATTAAAAATAGATCTAGGAGAAATGTTGGGCATAACGGCCATGCGGGCATCTTTAAGTTTTATAAGCATCACGAAATAGACCTATAAAATTCTATCTATGACGCACACGAAATGCTTTAATTCTATAATTAAAACGTCAAAATGTTACACCAATGCTTCCTCTCAAAATTTGAGTAAATTCGGTTAATTGTGCCGTATTTAAAACAACAAAACTTTTATTTTTAAATCAGTTCCTTTAGTTTCAGAACACTGTTGGCTTGGAATTCAAATCTTAACAATTATCTTGAAACAATACTATACCGATATTTCACTACGTAAATACAGCAGTTTCTCTGTTCTTTTCTGTCCATTGAAACATTAACATTTACGTATCTAATATTGTTAAAATAAATATTTATACCAAGTCACCAAAATATGTATATTTTAATTAACAATTTTTGGCTAATTCGTATAAATCATACTGATAAAAGGCTTATCTACTGATATCGCTTTGCATACAAACTGCGGAAATTACGATGTAATTCTTCTGGATATTTCTTGAACGTCGCCCCATGTGTGACACTGATATATTACAAGATAAATCATAACATGAAAGTCAGAAACCTACAATAAACTCTTTAAAATTACTCACTTTCTGTAAGAACTTGCGAATTACAGGAAGTTTGCATGATTAATTAGTTCCTTAAATAACGATGAAGCTGATAACTGAGCAGCAACGTTATAACTACAAGTTAATATATTTGTAGAATGGGAAATATAAAAATATAACCAGTAGCTTCAAGTTTAGCTGTGATCCATGTTGGTTCTGCTTTACCTTACATACAGAAGAGAAATGTAAAGAACTTTTATTTGTTAATATTATAAAAATTCACTTTCACTGATCTAAAACCAGATATTCTTTCAAAATTATATTAAGTACTGATTTAAAGAGAAACGAAATGGACAATCGTGTCAATTACGAAGCAATACTATTGGGAATTTACTCCTGCTGTACGCTTAAAGGGAAAAACGTGTTACAGCAGAGTGTGCGATAGAAACGTCACATGTCAATCTGCCTTATCACAAGATAAAAATACGGAAAGTGCACTCGAGACGATGATTCAAGATATTTGTTTAACAACGTTAAATGATAACGATAACAAATTGAATTTCATATATTATCCATTGGCCAACAATTTGTCAATTCTTAGACAGTTTTATCTACAGTCACAGCTATGTGTGGATGTTTTGTATGAGATTTATGAAAGTCACTCCTTCCTGAAAAGATTAATTTCCGGTTTAGATATTTTTTCAAAGATGAAAATAATTAATTTATATGGAAATTAAAGGACAAAAGTAGTACAAAACAGGTGCGGTTGGATACAATATAAAACAGACAAAATGTAGCGATAGTAAATAACGCAAACTTGACATAAATAATGCGTTAAGTATTCCATGTCCTATGTTGCCCCACAAGGATAAATCACAATGTACTGTATTCATGAAACAGCTGCTCCGTGAATACACGACCTTGCTCCACAACAATAAAACTATTTGTTAGTATCAATAAAAATGATTGACGCACAATTAGGCAATTGTAAAGGTTGTGTCTTACAAATTCAAATTCGTAATTCTGCCTAACCAAGTGGTTGCGTCTTCATCATTGTTGTGATTCGTCCATCGTTTGTTTTAGGGACTAATAAGCCCCATTACTAGCTATTATATTTAATTATTTTAGGATATTCTGACACTTTAGGCCCTGTAAAAATATTATACTAGCATAAAATTACTTATTGGTAAGAATATTTCGTAACAGTTTACCAAATGTCCAGACATAGACAAACCCGCTTAGTGTCCCGCTGCTTTCATTTTGGGACGGGGCAGTTTCAGACAGTGTCAATTGTATTGTACCTACACTGCATTCATATAGATTTGGTTATGGAATTGGATGGAATGGGGTTTTAATCTACCACAAGGTTTAATAAATAGTACCTGGATGACCGAACTTTGCTCGGTATTTCTCGGCTTCGTGAATTAAGATTGTTAATAAGCCTTTTTTTAAACATATTTTATGCATTTTTAAATGAACACGTGAGTTAAAAAGACATATATTTTATGAATATATCATTATTTATCAATTTATGATTTTTTTATCAATTACAATTCATTTTTTTAGTCTAACCTCAAACCAAACACTCGTTGGCTTATTGTTGCTTAACAACGCCATCTACCGAAGTAGCTTTAGTATTGCTGTGTCGGTAAAGCAGTTAGTTGTTCCCAATAAAAATTAAATAGTGTAAATACTCACCAATAGATGTCAGGAAGTGTCATATTTTTAGATAACGTAACGATATTGTAGTAGTTTTTCATTGCCTGAAAAAACGTATAAAACGACGTTTTCTAAAAATGAAACCTAGCTTGATCGATTTATCGCCCCCGAAACTCCCCGAATGCCAAAATTAATCAAAATCGATGGAGCCGTTTCCAAGATTCAAATTATATACATATATATATATACAAGAATTGCTCGTTTAAAGGTATTAGATTTACTAAATTAGTACAAAACAGTTGTAAGTCCGACTGCTTAATGTGCTTTTTGAAACACGGAAAACCGTAAAAAGTGACTAATAACCCATTTAAGGGCCTATGGTAGTCGAATTTCGAAAATATTTTCCTATTTATGAGCAATTCATGCCTGTCAACGCTGTTAACTTCGTATGATAACTTGTTACTACAACCGGGTGCTTTAACGTTGGAGCTGCCTCACAGCACAAAGGTTTTCCTTATTTTATTAATGGTTTCGGTATTGCGTTTAGTTGCGTTTAGGATTTATTAATTGTCAGATGAGTGAGTGAGCCTAGTGGTTAAGCATCTCGACTCCGCTACGTTGGGTCGAGGGTCAAATCACGGCGCGCATCTCTATTTCTCGAAATATTGTCCATTAAAATTCTTGGAAATTATGTGCCTATTATAAATTAATTGGCACTCGCTTTAACGATGAAGGAAAATATTTTGAGGAAACCTGCATGGCTGAGAGTTCTCCATAACGTTCTGAAAGGCATGTAAAGTCCGCCAAGCCGCACTTGACCAGCGTGGTGGACTATGGCCTATACTTTCTAATCTCTGAAAGAAGACCCGTGCCCAGGCAGTGGGACGATAAGGGGTTGATGATGAATTGTCAGATGAATGACAACGTGTATAGCCTTTAAAGATTTTCGTGAAAATCTGAAATATACGAGCAAAGCCCGGTTTCACTTTAACAATACTGTAAGCGATTATGCCTCTGAAGCAGTTTGAGGCGGTTCTGTGTCGACATTACGAGAGGTGTGATTTATAAACACGGCATTGTTGCAAGAAAGTGCGCAGGCCAGAGCACGTATGATCGAGTATTGAAATGATATGCAGTAGAAGAAATCGACGCCGAGTGTCTGTTATTTCATTAATTGGGATTTATTTAAATTTAGGTTTGTCCGCCAGTGCGTTCAGGAAATTCTGCATAAATTTGTCGAAGTGTGTCGAAGGCTCGCCTGCTGCCGCACTACCGGTGCTACCTATTTTTGTCGTAGTTGTGTGAGAACTGCTGTTTTTCGCCTTGAAGGGTGTGGTTAGGCAGAAGACACTGGACAGGAGGCATCCCAAATTAGTCCTCAGGAGTGGCAACGCGTCGATATACTACCTCAAAATATAGGAGTTCCGTCCTAGCTGAGATTTGATATTGATGTACAAGGGCTGCGGTTACCACTTAACATCATATGGCTTTCATGCTCGTTTGCTATGCTTTCAATATTGTACCTGAATTACGAAATTTTGTATGTCTGATTTCATCTTTAGAGACAGTTGCTGTTAGTAGAGTTACTCACGCTAGTGATCTAGCATCGCTGTTTTAATCTCATTGGTTATCTTAATAGCAAATATTAAGTGAACTAAAGCTGCTGAACCGAATGATGCTAACGTAGTCGTCTAGATCGCAACTGATCCTTGACTGAAGTGTTCAATGTTGACACAGACAATATTTAATGCAGTATACAGTTTTTTTTCTCGATTTTTATATGAACATGCTTACGTAGTAAGTTTGCGTTGCCTATAGCTTTTTCTAACGAACCATATAACTACGCGTATCTTAATCCTGCATTGATATTTAATATGTTTACAGTTAAAGCGTGACTACTCCATATAAAACGGCATTTATACATTTTTACCTTACGTAAGAAAAACTGAACTAGCGCGATAAGCTGCATACAGTCCGCCGCTGTATACTTTCACGTACACGTCAAAGATTAAACGAAGGGAGCAACACGGAGCTATAAATTTCAGAATATTCGATATTTACCAATCATAACTGGTACGAGTTAGTGAAGTAACCCGTACTAATTCTCAATTACTGTTTACACTAAAGAGTAGAGTTTCGGATAATACTCCGGCTGGCTAATGACAGGAATAAAAAAAGGGTAAAGATTAAATTAATGTAACTAATTGTAATGGGAAATATCAATAAAAGGAAAAGAAAGCAGAAAAAAACTACTTTATTGAAGCTTAACACTGCAAAAAAGTAAATAACAATCTTACATTGAGATATGCAGTTTTATATACTTGTTAAAAGCACATGTTAAGTGTATAATTCACAATAAAAACTAACTCGTCTCGTTTAACGGTCAGTCAGCGATCGCATTATTAGGCACGCACTAATTGTATTTTCCACGATGAAACCAGTAATTTTGTAAGCCAGTACTATAGTATGATTACATACATTTGGTCAAAAAAGTCATTTGATTGACAGAATAATATTGACAATAAAAGTATTGGCAAAATTAAAGAAGTAACTTGACGTAGGCGCGAAATTTCGTAATTAATATTTTATTTTGCTCATCATGACAACGTTAAAAATTATACAGTTATACAAAAGTAGTATGTAGTTATAATCTAAATCCGAAAAAAATGGTAGAGAGAAATTATTTTTATGACATTTTTTATAGTAAATGCTTTCAGACGTCTTTGATACATGTTTAGCGGCTTATCAGTCATAATTATTACATTTATTTATTGTATTTTGTTCGAGAACAAGCAGAATTAAAAATTCAATTGAATATTTGTCGGCACGCAGTAAAGTTTTTTAATGATTACAGCCTCGTGGAAAAAGGGAAACCGCAATTAACGCAATAAACTCACATCTTGCCATAACGGTAATTATTATGTACAAATCTCCAAAAATATTTTGTAAATCACTATTTATTTTGATTTTGTAATTGGCGACAACTTTGTAATTACTCTCTAGTATGTTTGAACATTGAGAACCGGTTCAAATCATATATTAACATTTATTTATAGCGCAAAAATATATTTCAATTTGTATAATATACATATTTTCTGTTAATATATTTGTACTTAAATACAATTAATGTAGCCAAGATCGTCATGTCTCACAGGCAAAGTACGGCGATGTCACGTCGGCTAGCTATGTGTTATGTGTAGTCACGTTTCGTGGCACCTCTGCTCGCTTGATCTGTGAAGGCGCACCATGGTAGATGCGCGCACGCGGCTTGCACGTGGTCACCGCATGTTTCGATCTGCAGAACGCCGGTTAGTTTTTGTTCTGTGTAACATGAACTATCCTTCGACGATCGTGTCCGCAATCGTATAATGTACTAACACAGACAGATACAGTTGTCTGCACACCTGGAGACTTCATCATAGCCTAGAGTTATGTTAATTTGTAATAGTTAAGATATAAAAAAATATTAAATAATTCTATATTTTATGGTAAGTACTACTGCATACTGAAAAATATTCAGGTAGAACTTGTGCCTATTTCTGGTACTAAATGTTTTGTTAAACTAATGAAACCGAAACTGTGACGAAATTTCAATTAATTGTATCAAATTTTATGGAATGGCGCAGAAATCAGTCAGTGCAGATTTCATTTCATGATTCAGCAGTTAACTAATGTTTATTATTTCTATGGATTAGAAGTTTAGAATAGCAATGCGGACCAGTCTCGGATCGTTAAAACTTCAAAATAAATCTTACTCATTCCTACGACACGGTGTCCGCTAACTTTAATTCATTTAACTATACCTAGTTTAAAACAAATATATCGGATAGAATTGCAATGTTTTCTCCTCTCCCTTTGTCTAAGGTTCGATTGCAGCTCCATCGCCTTGTCTATTTCTGCTCCAATAATGCCTTCTGCTCCAACATTTCTAAGTTGTAAACTGAAGACAGTATAAAGTAGCTTTCACTGTCTAGCTCTCATCCTATAAACGATATTTTTACGAGTGTTTGCACTTGTGCGTTTAAGAAAATTAACGATAAGCGATCTAAATGTTTTATCAATAACTACTCGAAGATTATTGGCAATTGCAGAAAAACCGGCAATGTTTTAGAATAACAACGCTTCTATGACTGATCTCAGGACTATTTAAAGTCAAGTGAACCGCACGATCGTTTAGTCATTTGTAAAAATATTACTTGTTATAAATGTTTTCAGGTAACAGATTTTCCGCAGGCGAATTTATTTACCTCCCTTATATCATTAGTTCGTACTGCTCAATATTCATATCACCACTTTTATACTAGATGAACGACTTGGATGGTCATTTCAATAAAGATGATCCGGGGCTATCAACCTATTCATTAAGTGTCTGTTTATCTTGGCAAGGCTAAATTGACATTAAACGGAATTTCTGTCTTATCATGACACGTTTAATTACACGACCATATCATTATCTCGATTCCCTTGAATTTAAACTGTAACTGAATTTCAATAATAAACAGTGCTCTGTTTACCGACCTTATGGTGAACAGTGTCAGTCAGCCGGTCTGCCTTTGAAACGGTCCTGGGTGCGATACTGAGTGAGGTAGAATTCTAAATAATTCTAATGTTACCTTCATATTTCATTTGACAATTTAATGTCGGGTACGTCCCAGACATCACGTCTTATTAAACCGAACTTAAATATTGAAAATCCTTTTAACTATTAAGACTTAAAATAACGAGTAAGTCCGTACGAAGAAGTGCAATTACACAGACGGTTAGTCTAAGACGCTGTATTTCAAAATGAGTTATGGTGCATTGACCTCTCGGAGACTTGAACGTGATGAGTGCCTATTCGTAAATCTGCCGAGGTTACTTTTTCAATACTTAATCGACACGTCTATCGACACGATAGTTCTATTAGTATATTTTACTGCCTATGAAGAGTCATAACCTTTTAGATACTAATTTATATAAAGATATGAGGCTTAATATGAGGTTAATGCTGCATTGACGAACATCCACATACAACCACAAATCGGACTGAAATGCATTCCTATCTGACGTTGTGCGTGGATAGGTAACTAATGTCTTGTGCAGTCTGCCTAAACACACCCTTCAAACTGTAACACAGCAGTGCTATTGCCGACCGTGCAGTGCCGACCTTAAATTTAAACTCAAGCCTTTTGCGTCCGTATGTAAAATTTAACCAAACTACGAGTATAGTATATAGTATATTTATATAATTTAAGACACTGTTAAAGATTGGTAAGGATTGGTAAGGAAAAAAACATTTTCAATTTTTCGTATCTCAACGGAGAACCAAGTTATTGTGAAAAAACGAAAAACTCCCTTTTTTCAAGACGGCTGGAAATGCATATAGGAAGTCTTGGACGACAGTTTGAAATTAATTTTTCTAGATCCCTTCCACGTAATATCCAAAATTTGGCCTTCTCGGTTTACATGCATTTCTAACCCATTTTTTCGTTTCCGTCATATTATTTTATCCCCAATTACTTGTAGAGTTGGAGGTAGAGTCTTATGTCGAAGGCTCGCCTGCGGCTGCACACCTACACATTTTTCTGCCTTAAAGCGGCAGTGTGAGAACTGCTGTGTTTCGCTTTAAAGGGTTTGGTTTGGCAGAAGACACTGGACTGGAGGTATTCCAATTCACTTAACATCGGGTGGCCCGTTTGCTATTCTGTTAATATAAATTAATAAAAACGAGCAAGAAAGCCATTTCCCCGGAGGACGATGAGGACTTTCCGCCATCATCCTCCCAGACACTACACAGAACACAAATACACTACACGAGCCGTCCTCGTCGACGAGGACGTAGACCCGCGTTTTATA
>DWKW01001114.1:0-13532 GCA_018250115.1 Doberes anticus
ATGAATTTAGATTTCTGTACCTGGTCTGGGTGTTTGTGTGCTTGTTTCTGTGTGTGTCCATGGCACCCGCAACACAGCTAAAATCCTACTGTGGGGCTATGAGTGTGAAACGTTATTTATTTATTTAATTTGAATTAATTTAAAACCTATTTTATATAGATATCCAGCTACAGTGACGATGTAGTTAGGTGGTTTAATACTCGATTGCTATTATCTGAATGTAAAAGTGCCCTACTTACATTCCTAAATGCTTAATAGGTAGGTAACTACAATGCAGGCCACAAGGACAGGTGACATAATTAAACTGATACTGTAATATATACTTGACCATGTATATATCTTTCAACTTTTTAATCAGTTTAATCAGTTATCAGTGGTTACATATGAAATATGCAATTAATATGGGCCTGATTAATTACATAACTCACGCTTTAATCGGTTTAATGCAACGGTTATTCACAAATTTATATTTACACTGCCAATATCCGAATATACGTACGTATGTACACGTTAAACAGAATGAAATATTTGCCACTAGCCATGACATAATTAAAACCACCATTCCTTTGCAATTCAGAAGATCTGGTCGGTTTGGATTTCATGCTCGACGAAACCACTAATGTATTTCTATGGGATAAGTATGGGATAACTTTAATTTTTACTGTATTTATCGAAACTTTACATAGAAAGATCTAAACTTTCGTTCACAAGGCGTGAAGAGGTGGAACGGTCAATACGATAGGACAAATTTTTGTTTACATTATGTACGTATGTTCGGTACCACTGAATATGAATGAGATTATTCCATGTCTTCGTCAATAGTGAATATATATTAAACTACTTTTATGGATCGTAGTTGAACACCGGACAACTACGGGTATAAATAATTCCTGTGTGGAGAAGAAATAATTGCAATCGCTTTAAAAAAACAACAATTTTGGTGCGTACGAAACACCGTTGGCTATTTTGTTAATGCTCGTAAATTAGCCTTATCGATAATAGTTACCTTGGTGTGACGTTGTATTTGTTGGACAATTTGAGCGCCGATGGCAACCGTCATATTATTACTGGGCGTTCGCGCCACTAAGCCAGATGTATGGGCCATTTGCGACGGATCGCGACGCGGCGCACGTTATTCATGGCGCTGCGTTAATATCGCCCCGATGTGCAATTGTAGCCAAATTAATGCATTTATATTACGATGTTGTAAATTTTGTCAATGCACCAGGGAATTTTTAAATGGCACGAAACTATTTGACAACAAATTTTATATTTCAAAATTCTATATACATACATACTTTTAAAATATCAGTCAGGACGAAACACGCCTGGTCGAGTTTTAGCACGCTAGGTACATACATACATCATAGTTAGTTATCCTTATTTTGTTATTAAAGGAGTAGCTATCGAGCATGATATATAGTGGCCACTGCAGCCCACGAAACGCCAAATCCAAACTAAAACGTTACCGAAGTTTACAGTTCTTTCTGTGGTCGTAAATGGATCTGTTGCTATTCCTGAGAACTAACTTGGTTTACCTCCCTTCTCTATGTCTTTTAAAGCAAAACTCAGCAGTGTCAGCTCTATTGTATTACCGTGGATATAAGTTCAGTGATGGTGCCATCGTTGATATTTTCCTTGAAATCGATTGATCCACACTTGGGCGGAGTGGTGTACTATGACCTAAACCTTTCTCATCTGTGCGACACTAATAAGTGCCCAGCAATAGGACAGTACGGTGATATAGCAGTAGGACAGTATGGGTTCATGGTTTTGACCGGAATCGTAACCATCGACGAACGATATTTAAATATTTGATAATCAAATGTCTTGAATGAACTTGGGTTGACATTTTTCTGAATAGTAGACGGAGTGAAACTAACACAGACAATCCCACATCTTATCCCCAAGCGGTATTCAAATCAGACAACAGATGTCGCAAAATCAGAATGCACGAGATAAAAATTGAAGAATGGATTAATTATCCGAACATATTTATATTCTTGTCCACGGCGAACCAGCATTTGTTGTTCATTTCCATTCAGAGCAGCCCCGAAGGAGGCGAGCGTGACGTGATTCATTTCCAGACTGCATTATAAATTTGTATCCCATTGTTTCTTTCAGCAGCCACCGGTTCAGTTACCCATTGTTGGGATGAACAATAGCCCGAGATGCGATTTTTAAGTACAACAGGATTATTCCACTATACTTACCGCTACCTGAAAAACGACAGCACAAACAAAGCTTCCATTATGAATTTTATTTCGAAAGGCAGATAAAACAATGTCTAAAGAATATTTCGTATTTGAATAGAGTTTTTTGGCTAATGACAATGGATTCATTTGAGGTATAGGCATGTAATGAGAAGCTTTTAATTTAAGTTAAGTAAGCACCTGCGGCTTCTATGTTCGTGGTTCATTGTAACCGTGTATAGATAACCGCTTAATAAATTATTCTTATCAATTCGACATGCATGTAATCTGTATGGTATTTGTAAAGGGGGAAACTGAGCGACTGTACTTAAAAACAAAGAAAGTATTGCAAAGAGTAGCAAACGAGCGTGCAGGCCGCCTGATGTTGAGTGGTCACTGTAGCCCATGGAATTCAACTTCAATTAGATTGGAAGATATTGTATATAGTAGGCAGTACTTATAATTATATGTATATAGTATAGGCGTATATATGGAGGGAAGCTGTCTCTTCGCGTACCCCTTAGCAGTGGGCACAGAGGAGAAGCGATCATGGTCGCTGGCGCACAGATTAGATCGCTAATTGTTGGGATGATCGTAACTCCGAGAAAAATGGGATTTCGTCGAAGTTGAAAGCTACTGCGATAAGGCGAGGATTAGGATACTATGCCAAGAAGCCCTGCGGGTACAGCGTTAGGGCGACAGTGATGAGTTTTTGAGACCCAGAAACAGGAGTTTCTGCACGTAGAAACGTGCACTAATTGGACACAGAGGGGGTTTTAGTGAATAGAAATCTTCCATGCGCGTCGCCCTCAATGGCCCTGGCATCTTATGGGAAAAAAGGTCTCTCTATAAAGTAGACCCATTATGATAGGATCTTGGCGAAAATACCACTAAGCGAGTAAGTGAATCGTCAGTAGTGAAACAAACAACTCGCATAGTAACTGTAAGTATTGATATATTATATAGCAATGTAAGTTACATAATATTTCTGGACTAACCCCGAGAAACCTGCAACATAACACGACACCCCGAGATATTGTTGTGATGCCCTTACTCCGAAATAATTGCGGTTTATGTAGCAATTTTCCCTGCGATGTCGTAAAATGTATATTTTATTACGTCTATTTCTTCGTAACTTCATCCCTGGAATAAACCGGATGTCAGACTAGATACCTGGATAAATGCCGGGTCTTTTCATTTCTTTTACGCGAGTTTTATTTTGAACATAAACATGAACGATTGGACTTATGGTGTTTGCGCGTTTGTTGTTAAAATATGCGTGCGTTATTTAGATATTATAGATCATTCAGAGTTCTATAAATATTTATGTAGCAGGTGTTCACATCTTGGATCAATCTCAGGTTGTTAAATATGAATTGCCAATCTTTTTTATACAATTGTAACGGTTACTACACTTTTTTCTTCATTTATTTTACTTTCGTCTTTATACTTTCTTATATTCTTTTCATCTGTTTCTTAACCTAGGAATTCATTTATCCTACACTCCGATGCGACAGAGCTGCAATCTCACCTCTCATTGAGTTGTACCTTTGAGATATACTATGAACGTATTAGAAATTAATCAGCATTGATTATAATAAAATTATAATAATCAAAAGACTCACTGTCATTTGCCGTAACGGTCAAACAAAATACCGTCAAACAGCCTATTTTTGAAGTTCACCAAATGACGCTTGGCCAGCGTTATACATAGATTAAAACTCTTTACATCTTTCATCAACCAGCGTTCCTGTAGTAATGTAATTAGAGTGATCATTCACTGTTTCATACAATAATGAATGAACTATGAATGAAATGATTCACTTGCGATGTACACCAAATTTTTAACTTTTTAACTTACAAGAGTAAAGTAACAAGAAGGAGGATTTAATTCCATCAGAGTTCACTTTTATAATCACGTACCATTCGATTTATGAACGTAGTCAGTCATAGTTTGAATTTAGTTAATTCAAACTATGACTTTATGACTCTACTTTTTTTTTTAATAACTTTCCGCACTCATAGCCCCACAGTAGGATTTAACCTGTGTCGTAGATGCCATGCACACACACAGAAATAAGCACTCAAACACCCAGACCGGGTACAGAAATCTAAATTCATCATTAAAATTTCTGCCCCGCTGGGAATCGAACCGAGGACCCTCCGAACGGCAGACCGCACGTTGACCGCGGCGCCATATGGGTCGTCAAACTTCATTAAAACCGAATGCAACTATGTAGAAAATATGATTTTTAATAGTTTTGCTCATAAACCACTCGTTTTAGGAAATGACCGGATACGAAACTTCACCAAACCACATTGCTCCGTCGACATTTGAAATGGAGTAGTAAAGTTGGAAGCCAGGTTATGACGTAAGTAACTCTTAAAGTTCCTCTGTGCTGGCCAAAGGCTTTTCTGTATGAAAGCGTTTCGAGTTTCCATTTATTGCCTTTCCAACCGGCCAGATCCTTTGATAGAAAGGTAAATGCCATATTTTCATAATCGCATTATGCTTGATCTAAAAAAAGAACATGGTTCCGTTTGTACTTGTGCTTGTTCTGCTAAACGAACACTCAATGATGGATTAAAATAGCAAGTTAGCAGAATTCACAGAGACACTAGTAGTGTAAAACAAAAGATTCCTCACGAATACCAATCTATTTATGACTGAGTTAAGTTTTCTTGCCTATCAAACGCCGTACTTCTTATTCTTAGTTCTAGTTTATTACATAAAATTGCATAGTAGCTCAGTAGTAGCGTAAATTCTAGTGTGAGACTATAAATTTGAAAAATTCCAAGCACTAGCGAATGACTCCCAACGAGTAAGCTGATTGAAGCTTCACTTTGTACCATGACAACCCAGATTTTTCAAAGTTATGTACAACTTACATAAATTAAAATGATATTGATAACGACCTCACATATTAGGGTATTTTCGTTTGGCCTATTTATTAACATGTTCAGCAAAATATATAGGTACACTTGGGGCCTCTTCCTGATTTTGTTAGGAAAAGCGGAACACCACTCGCGACCTCACAAGGAAGTCAAATATCAGTTGTCAGTTATTGTAGTACTCGCATAAAAAAATTAAACTGTTTAACAGTTACGTACTTAAGAAAGTATTTTATGATTCACGGGTTATCGTATCCAGGTTATCGTGTCGAGGTATCAGTGTCCGGATCAGCGTTGAGGGTTACACGCCGCGGAATCATGATGAGTACGTACACTAATTTGTCACAGAGAAATATCGCTTGCATGTATCTTAATACAAAATCATAAAGGATACCACATTAATTTAGTTCATTTTTGTGTATTTACGCTGTGCTTATTTAGTTAATAACAATATTTTTTTCTTTTTCGTTATTTGGGCTTTTTGAACATTATTTTTCTAAATATTTTTTTCTAAATAAATATAGATTTAGCTTATTCATACCTACTAGGGGCTTTTACTTTTTTTACTTCTTTTAGTTTTGTATCAGGCTAAATATACTAATAAACAATATTTCTTTCATTAAAAATTTTCACTTTATATTTACGACAGTCTTCATCCTATCTGTACCAATACGAAGAAAAGTGATTTGGAATGGTACTTAATACTGAACTTAAAATAAACATTCCAGTTTCTGAAATAAACTGTAAGGCCACGTCACCGTGAATACTAAGATGTATTGGAACACAGAATTTACCGCAGTAGCGCTATATTGAAAGACAAGTGAACATGCGTGGCTGCTGACATTTCCGACAACGTACAAGCTAGTGGAATTCCAATGATCTCGTTGCATGCAGACGTTTTATTCCCACATCTTTACTTCACAAAAACCGTGAAACATTCCTATCTGTAATAAACTAGATTACTGAACGCCACGCTATAGGCGTTAAATATTTAAAAGTAAATAAACTTTCATAGGAATTTCCTCTTCATAGTTGAACACCGCCCATGTCTATAATGAAGGAAGTTGAAATAGTCGATCTGATAATAATAAATATTCATGGAACTACGGAGGCAAATGGAACAGCTCTCTTTTTTTACTTTGAAATGATAGCGTTGAAGAATTCTTTCATTGTAGAGACACCGTTTTATCCCATTGTATGACGTTATTAATTTCACTGCAGTCAGCCCGGAATGCAATTAAATTAACATACCCACATACATTAATAGATATACCTCATTTCAAACTCCTAACTTTATGCTCATATATATAAATATACACATAAACACGTATACATACATATAAACACGTTAGTTTTGAGCTCCTCCTCCTCTTTTAGCATTCGGGGTACGGCTATTATTATCGTCAATCCTTCATTGTACTACTGCTGTGGCCGTCCACAGCTGCAGTCTCCTCTAAGAATAGAGTAGGATTTAGGCCATAGTCCACCACGTGTCTTTAAGAACATTTTGCAATACTTTCAGGCATGCAGGCATGCATGACCGAAAGCAAGCCATAATTAATTCCTACTAAGCACAAGTGAGTGATTGAGAATCTCGACCACCCGCACTGATGGGGCGGGGTTCAAATCCCGACACGTTCCTCTAAATTCCGAAATTATTATATATGGTGGTAGAGTCTTATGTCGAAGGCGGCACCACCGCTGCGCCTATTTCTGCCGTTCTGTGTTGAACCGCTGTGTTTCAGTTTGAAGAGTGTGGTTAGGCAGACACCGGACAAGAGGTTTTCCAACTTAGTCCTCATGAGTAGATACGCATCCACATGCGACCTCAGATAGGACTTTCGTCCTAGTTGCGGTACGATGTGGATGTCCATGGGCTGCAGTGACCACTTAATAGGGGCCGGCATGCTCGTTTGCCATTCCATTAACAGATTAGGATGTGTGTTTATATACATATACATGTATGCACATAATTGTAGACATTATAATAATAACATTGAGTTCGAGAATGACTTTTGCCTGAGTCCAGTTATTTGTTTATAATCCTAATGTCGCTTACCTGAAAGCCCTCTCCTTGGTAGGGACAGACGACAAGTTGGGTCCATTAATTATCCATGCCTAAGTAAAGTACCTTAAATAAACCAGACCAAAAGCCTACAAAGGTCAATTAATAGAGTATTAAGTTACGCTTACAATTGCTACCACTTTACGAATATTTTTTGCTTTTCATTAATTATCGTGTTTTGTTTATGTTTCTGCTTCGTTGGTGTGCAGTAAACAGAATCGTAATGTATTTTATCGCATTGAAAAATGTACACTCCTTACTGTCGCTTTAATTTAAAGTCCTTATGTCGAAGGTCTTCTGCGGCGCCACCCCCGTAGCACCTATTTCTGCCGTGAAGCAGCAGTGTGAGAGCTGTATTTCGGTTGGAAGGGTGCGGTTAGGCAGAAGATACTGGACAGGAGACATTCCAAGTTATTCCTCGGGAGTAGCATCCACTTACGACCTCAGAAAGGACTTCCGTCCTAGTTAAGGTTTGATGTTGATGTCCATGGGCTGCAGTGACTTGTGCACTTAACATCAGGTAGCCCGCATGCTACATTATATTTAAATGTAACTTCTACGACTATAATGCTTTTTTAGGCGTAAGCCAATTAAATAGTCTTTTGGTTATTTAAGTAAGAAGCAATAAAGGTGGACACAATCATCATCAACCTATTGTTGTCCCACTGCTGAGCATTGGTCTCACTACAGAGATGAGAGATCTTTGGCCATAGTCCACCAAGCTGGTCAAGTGCAGACTTCACATGCCTTTGAGGACATTATGGAGAACGCTCAAACCACACGATGTTTTCCTTAATCTCTAAAGCAAACGCACATAATTTCAAAAATTTTGATATACAGATAATAATATTTCGAGTGGTTCTCTCCCTACCAATAAGGGAATGCTTGTGCTCCAAGCACCACCACCACGCTGCTTCAAAAGTGGTTATGCGGGTTATGTAGTAAACTCTTTTGTTCGTCGTTTTCACGTTTGTACCCGTCAGCCGGCAAATAATATATAAAAGGCGACATACTGTAAAAAAATACCGCAAGATATTTAGCGGACTATATCAATACTTTATCTCGCGTCTACCATTATACTCCTACTTTACGCGTTACGCGATTACGCTAGACCACACAAGCGGCCACTATCGCTCCGTTTATTGCTACATTTATGTGCCCTCCACAAAACTACGATACAACCCCCATTGTTATAGAGACACTGCCCAAATATATGTATGTATGTATATCACTTTACCACGTTATGCCTTTCGTACACACCTCGTACAGGAATTGTTTCTAATTAATAGTCGGTTACTGTTCTCGTTTGACCAACATCGACCCGAATCTTAACAAAATTTAGACAAAAATTAATTAACACTCTTTATAAATTACCTACCTACTACAACGTAGAAGCATTAGAAAACAGTTGACGAATTTTGAGTTTTGTGTAGTGAAATTATTTAATAATAAATTAATTGAATTCTTAATCACTTCAGTGAATGTTGTTTTTCCAAATAATTTCTAAAAATCAACATCATCACCATTACTGTTCAACTGCTGCTGCTCTTGTCAGAAATGAAAAGGGCTTAAACCATTAGCAACCACGATAGCCAAGTTAAAGATTAAAGATTGGCGGGCTTACAGGCCTTTGAGAACAGTGGTTCATTCATGATGTTTATCTTTAATTTGTAAGAATACTTTTCCATTAATTTCACTAAAAAATATAACTTGACCTACCAGTAATGAGAAAATTCAATTAGGATAGTGAATAATATACTTATAATGACATTAATGATAATACTTAATCAAAATTTATATAAAAGAACCATAAGCATTCTTACTCGTATAATATTTGACGTATATTTTCACAAGTGTATTCGTGACAAATAAAATTTCGCAAGAAACCTATGCCCGTCTGCTCTTTGAGCAAACTCTTTTTGCACACAAACATCATTCCATATCTGAAGTCGTTAAAAATGTTGCCAAAGAGTCTCAATATTTTTGAAACTGTCGTACAATACCCTCGTCATCCACACCTATAAATTGCGTAGTACGAGAAACAAAGTAATTATGTTATAATGGATGAAATGTCACAGTCGTTGACCGAAAATCCTGCCAATTCGAAAATAAATACGATTATCAATCCACTTACTATAATGAAGGCCACAATCGATGTTAATACTGACAGCTAAAGTGATCAAAGCAGGAAATCCAAAACAATTTCATTGGAGTTCTTCAATTTTATTTAATCCCAGGAAAGTCGCCGCGACCTGCGGGGCTCAAGTAATTTCCTGGAGGGGCTCCTGGGCGAGGGGGTGACGGGAGGCGGTTGAAAAACGAGAATTACACCATTCGCTAATTGCAGCAATCAGTTTAATGTAGTCGACAAGACCGAATTGAATGGGATCCGGCCAATGCCCGCCTTATATACAGCCAACGTTCTTTTTAATCAACTATGAGTAGCATTTTGCCATTATCTTTCTCAGTTTCGTTTATGAAAAATGTCCTTTTAATAAATTTTAAGTTTTAATTATTTTAAGTACTCTATTTCAGTACTCGTAGTAATATTTTTAAAAGTACAGAGATGCTCTTGACGAGGGCCCCGCGTATGGTTTTATCTTTATTAATTTTTTTATGTTCGTATCGATGTCTGTTAGGAGGTGTAAAATAATGTAGAAAACATAATTTGTAAAGTAAATATTTAGTCTTATTTCGAAGGCTCGCCTACGGCGGCACTGCCTAAGTACATTACATCTCGCAATGCTGTGTTTCGGTTTGAAAGGGATAAGTAGACTACAGTGGACAGGAAGCGTTCAAACATAGTTTTTCAAGTAGGCGTAGAATCAAAATACAACAGATATTTGAGGTTGTATATGGATGTACGAGAACGGCAGTGTCCATTTAATCACAAGTTGCTTGCATGAATTTTTATTTACCACACTTTTATATATACTTATATATAGATGTATTTATCACATTTTATTTTTAAAATAAAATGGTTAGAAAATGATATCATTATTACGCGCATGTACATATTTTTAAAACAACAAAATTCATACGGGGATTCACTCTTGCGAACTAAGTTAGAACTCCTTTCCCAGTGTAATTTCAAAACAAAACACAAAAAAAACTCCATTGTTGCAGCCACAAAAGAGATCTTCACAATTTTAAATAAAATAGACATTTTAATTTTATCTTATGTTAATATGAATAAATTATAGGATGAGATATCGTTTGCTTTTTATGAAAGAAAAGAACGGAATTTTTTTGAATCATAGTTTAGATCGATCCGATTTGATCTATTTACAATAGGTGGCAAACTGCCGAAAATTTTACCGCTATCGCGTCGCCAAATTTTGTTATCAGAATTGATAGGTGAGCCTGATTACGAATATGAAAAAATAATAATATTCAAAATCGCGACCCAGCTGCATAGAATCGTAAATTTCCCCAAAACACTGAAACTATTACATTTTGTCGCTCAGGCAGCTATTCCTTCCAGATCCTTTATGACACCAGCGTATTTCGGCACAAATACTTGTAGGTGCAGCGGTATGTCCGTTCATTCTGCCATGTCTTGATAAACGTAAGTTCTTTACTGGAGTTCGTCCCGCAATCTCTGCTGCGTACTACTTGTTTTATTTACGGCCAGTAGGGTCTAGCGATGGTTTTTTCTATTGCTCGTTTGGCAGGTTACAAATTTACTACATAGAACTGTTCTATTTCACTTTGTCGACTGAACTGTGTCTGCGATTTATGCTTTGGAACTATGTGCGGTGTTTGTAAATCAATCTGCTCGGATTTTCTTACTCGTTTGTTTTGTATATTGCTTCAGCCTACGGTACCTACAATCGGGTTGTACAGAATCACTTGATTTTGAGAGTGTAACTGGGATTCCTTATTATTGTGAGAGTTATTTTTGCTGATTTAAAATGTACGTACAACGTATCGAAATATGGATTTCAAACAAATAGTTTTAGTACAAAATGTGGGCGATTTGTTCTCAAAATCGGACAATTATGAATCGCTTTAAAAAAATCTGTACAAACAAATCCGTTTTTTGTTTGAACAACAGTAAGCTCATTGTAATCTCATGTAAATTTCGTAACTACGAGTATAAGATAACATCTCAATAGAAGACAGCGTATTCATCGAAGTTGCAATCCGCGCCTGTGTTTTTGTATTTAAAGTACCAACAATGTAAAAAGTCTGATGATTCATTTTTACAAAACATAGGCTTTTAAACAAGATTTCTATATCTAGTTTCTTTTCAAAAAGTATAAGTCAGCATTTATAACCATAGTTATTCGGCATTTTAATAATCGAAGAAGTTCCTACCACTTTTCTCGCTTTTGTACGAAACGAAAGGGATCATTTATAACGGATTCGAGGTCGCAGCTGAATCATTTACTTCACTATGCTTATATTTAATAAAATCGAGTCTGGAATCGGCAGTGACAGTTACCCTACCTTCTTTCAGTCGACGGCGCCGCACGCAATGCCAGTATCCACTATTTATTTCACTTTATGTGTCAGCGAGGTGCGATTCACCAGAATTTACACCCACCCTTTCAAACGATTTAATCCTCGCTCACACACCTTTACATATTGTGTTTAAAGTGAATTCTGTTATACAAAAAAAATCCTTTCAGAAGATAATAAAACCGTCTGTTAAACGTAAATGTATTTTCATTAAATTTTTATGCTAATGAAAGTTTTAATCCTTTTCACGTTGTGAAATCCGTCCAATAAAAATAAGTACTCACATACAAGCGGGCCAACAATGTGTCCTACTGAAAATGAAATGACAGCGCGCTTTTTTCCACAATACTTTTGCTCGTAGCTGAATGCGACCCCTGAAGGGGCACCGTTTGAGTAAAAATGAGAGGCGGAACAATAAAATGCGGATTTTTAAGGCTGTACGGTAACAAATTGCGAGTCGCTACGTCCGCGACTCCGCCAAGAGATGAGCTCTCGCCCGTACCATGGGACGCGATTTTTCACGCGGCAACATAATGCTTTGTTCAAGTTGACGTGTTCGTTTAGTTAAAGACTAGAACAAATATCCTCGCTCTTTAAACACATTCACGATTGCTCTTTTCTTAAAAGTCCAATTTGTTCTCTAAGTTGAACAAATACCTACATGAACTACACATTTTTCTAGAAGTAGGAAACTAGTAAACTAAAGGTAGTAGTCGCAAATTACTTGCCAAATACTTTTATTATCGATAAGAATGAGAATCTAACATTACATGTATTTGCTATTATTTAACTATTTAAATTTATATTAACATTTGAATAATGTAAATATGTTGGCTTAGAAACCTGACAAGCTTCTTGAAATGAATAGCACCAACACTAAACAGATGTAAACGTACTAAATAATCATATTTCATAAGCAGATATTTTTTCGTAAAAATATTTTTCTTTTTGCTAAAGTTAAACGACGTAATTTTCTATTATGAGAAAGTGTCAGGAATATGTTAAATATTTGTATATACTCTATTATATTTAAAAGATTAAATATAAATCATTTAAAATAAATGGTAACATAAAAATTTTAAATTTGAAAAAAGTGAAAAGTTGAACACATTTCACAGCGCAACAATGGTAGTGGCTGGCGCGGCTCATCCCGCGAAGATTTGTTGGTGAGATTTAATTTGAGATACGGTCACGACCACACTTCGCCATCGCCAACTTTTTACGGTCTAGGCATCCTCTCATAGGTCAATGTTCATCTATGTAAGTATACAATTTATAGCTACCATAAACGGCTGCATTATTTGGATGTAATTTACGGAGGATTACAAAGAAATATTTGCATCTCGTTTATTCAGAACATTATTTTGCTTTTGTTACTGTAGAGGAGAGCGGTTTATATTAATATGCAGATACTCCTTAAAAACAATATTTCTAAAGTACTTCGCTAGAAAATAAGAGGCTTTATGCCTATGGACCTTGGAAGTCATATAAGTTTACTACATCGAAAGAGTAAATAATATTTTTTTTATCTTTATTCATTGTTACGTTAATTAAACAGACACACATGTTACATGTATTTGTTATTAATTAATTTTTAAGAATGTATTTCACATTCTTAAAAATAATTTTGGTTTTTATTTTATTTTCGAACGATACCGTTATATTCAGTGTTGCTTAGTTGAACACACTTCCATTACAGTGTTACAATGTTTATGTATAGCTCACCAATCGGAAACTCAGCACTTTGCACCTAGCGCCCACATACTGCTTAATCTTACAAAGCGCACACTCGCACTTACTCGTAAGTTACTTCACATTCTCACAGTTCTAAATATATTGTGCAGATAAGCTTTGAATAGGTAACCACGTTGTATATAAATATAGTCACAAACCGATCCAGAACGGAGTTAGATTTCTGC
>DWKW01001115.1:0-13531 GCA_018250115.1 Doberes anticus
CCTCAGGAGTAGCAATTCAGATAAGAAAAGCGTTCTATTTGAGCTTGGATGTGGATATCCATGAACTGCAATGACCACTTAACGTCAGGTGGCCTGCATGGTCGTTTGCTATTTTATTAAAATAAAAAAAGGTAAATATGTAATCGTTGTAGACTATGTTGTGGAAAGGTAATGATGCGGAAAGGTGCGCAATTTGTTCCAAAACAATCCTTCATCAGCTCTACTGAATATGTCCCACTGGGCACGCGCCTCCTCTCAGAGATGAAAGGATTTCACGTTAACCGAATGAGGATTGGGAATAGGTAAACAGCTTCAGGCAATCAATAAATTTTTTAGAGCTCCAGGTGATAATATATATATTTTCAGTGAATATTGAGCTAATTTCTGGACGCATTGTTTTGTAAGTCTGTCATCGTCATACATTCAGTTGCTAGCAGGGGATAAATATTTTACATAGTAAAATACATATTACATACATTTTACACGCCATTAATTAGCGAAATACCGCAAAAACTAAGTATATTTGACATATCTTTCAACTTTTCTTTTGACTTGATCATCAAAATCTCGTTAACATACATGGTCTCCACTTTTTAACATAAGCAAAACGACGACTCGACGTTAAGGCAAGGTTATGTATGTACATATATTTTACCTTATAGTAAAAACAAAAACTTAAATGTCATTGAACTTTATATAGTTAGAAAGCAATGTTACAGTAAGTGACCAGAGATACAGCTGCTCTTATTGGATTTCAATAGCAGCCCATGTAAATTTCTGTCCTGCTAGCTGTTGTCAGCGGCTTCGTATGTGTGATCTTCAAAAATACATGGTACTCTACATTGCAAACTCAAGAACTACCGCTAAACTATATGAAAGATACTAATTCGTTGAAACGACTTGGGCGCCACCTATTCTAAAATGGCTGTGCTAACTCGGCTATTTAGTTGGATTACGGTTTAAAAACGCATATGAGACAAACAACGACTAATTTTTAATATAATACATATTTCAAATAAGATGGAAGGCCTACAACGTCTAAATGTAGCAATGAATTTTATTACAAGCTTAGGAAGTAAGTTGGAATTAAGTAATGTCGGGAAACTAAAAACAACGGTTTTTCCGCTGCTACTTTGGGACAGTTACACTTTGTAGCGAGACATAAAAAGGTTGCAAACAATCTTTGATTTTTTAACACAACATAAGATTTCTCGTAAAGGTCATTCATATTTAACGTTTTACTCGTTTTTTTTTCTATCAAGGTACACATTCGTGCACTGAACTTTAAATAAATTATATTAGTAACCTGTATGTATACATAGAGCGTCCTTACAATGGTTTTATGATGCCAAAAGGTCGTGACTAAGTGTCGAGCTTTTGGAGCTGACGTCATTTGAAGTTGTTGACCCAAGTAGGTACTCGGCAATGTGCCACTCATAACAGTCATATCTTTTTTAACAAACATCTACCTGATATTTTTTAATACATCTACAAATAAATATTGGTTCTTAATGGCAAATGACGTGGCTGATGAAAAATCAACAATGATTTCGCAATTTGTTCGGTGACCAATTATAAGAATCCTCTAAAAAAAAACGCGCAATCGAATGAGCGATGTACTATCTATCAGTTGTGGTTGTCATACAAATAAGAAATATTGTTTCACTATGACATAATATGTACCAGATTCGATCATCGAAACAAAAAACTTGTCAGTAGTAGCGCAACTAATGCGCATTAAATCAACAATGGCTGTAGCGACATAATTAGCGACATCACCTCCACCCCGCGACCCGAGTAAACAAGTCACCATGATGTCATGTTGATGTTGTTGACCCAAACAAGATATGGGTCCGACATTCTGTTTCGAACACAAGTTCTGCTATTAATGTCATAGATGATGTTACATTAAACCTACCGTTTTTAATTTGTCTTAAGGATTTATTAGCTAGCGGTTTCAGCTAAGTAAAAGTCACAGATCGCAAAACGGATCCCCGAAACTATCAGGTTCACTCATAAATCATAGAAGTGAAGTGTGAAAGTAGAGATAGCTATTATCGAAATAATATTAATACAGCATTGTATTTAAAACACAATTAAAAATTTAAATAAAAGCATCATGCGTTTTTTTATGAAATCTGAAACTCACCTAGCAAGAGTTCCTTTTAGCTTGATGACTCCATTGCTATTCGGAGATCGGGAAGCGATATCCTCGTCATGACTTCTTTGGTGGCACAATGTGGATGTCTGAGGCAAGTCACATATGACCGGCTCCATGCGGCAGGACAGCGCGGGACGTTTCGGTGGAGTGGCCCGCGGGTAAGTATGATGGCGAGTGGAAGAGTCCGAAGTCTCGCTACATCTCTGCTTGGGTAACGTTCTTGCGCATAACGCACTTGCTGCATTCTTCAAATGCGTACGAAATCTATTATTACTTTGGGTGCTCAGAATGGCACCCTCCATTTTTAGGCACTTCACTCCCTCACCACGGTCAGTGTATATTCGAATCCATTTTTTTTGTCCTACTTCACTATTTAACTACATTAGCTATCTAGAATCATATCAGCACTGACAACATAAAAGTTGCGAACACTTAAAACGTAGAACTATTAACGTCTCGTTTTTGCTAATGCTTAAAGTAAAGGTCATATTAAACACAGTCCATGAAGCCTAAATATTTACAAGTAGAAATTAAATATGTAAAGGTACACAAGCAAATTGCAACTGACATCCATGTTCCTGCCCCAGAAGTTATATAAGTTTTTTTAAAACACGAAAACGTATTAAATATAATGAATAAGAATCTAATTTTACCTTTATTTAAATACCAAATCTTAGCGTTGAAACGTAGATGAAGTTACTTCTATTCTATTTATATGCCGCGTGCGAGGGCTACCACATTATGTATCTTTACTATTATAATAAAATTTAACGTGGCCATGTTAGTGAGTAGACGATATTCGTATAGAATCGTTGAGTAGAACCAAGATCGGCACACCTCGATCTCTCTAGTGCTTCAAGTGAAATGGTCAAGTTTATTTATTACTAAAGTACAACCCGCGACGCTACATATCAATTAAAAAAAAACAATACTATTTTAATTAACCTCCCGCCAGTAGCTCGTCGCATACTGCACTGCGATAAGCGCAGTATTTAAGTCTACCATACTGTGCATTAATAAACTGTTAATGTCCTATCTTTTGCGTAAAAGGAAACATTTGCGTGATTAGCAACAAACATAAAAACCGGCGAAAAGAATAATTAAATTATTTTCTGTCCGAAAACCTTTAAATACTCGATAGCAGTTAGATTTATAAAAATATTTTTTATTGCACGGGCATGACCTCATGACTATATTATAAGTAGTAGACACTACACCAAGAAAATACACGACACGTTGCTGCACGCAGGGGTACCCATAGTTTTGAAAAATAAGTGATTTATTTAAAGTTTAAATAAAACGTTTATTGAATTGTATTAGTTGCGGTCTACTAAGCGAACTGCTCGCTCGACTGCATTGCGGCAATAGTTATGCCCACGTACGTAGGCACAATATAGTCAAGGTAAATTAGATACATTAGGCGAACTCATTACAATGAACCAAAATTTTGCGTCACCTCCTCCACCCCTTTCATAAAGCTGGAAACGTTCCAAATTGCACCCTATAAAGTAGCATCTAACAGGTGACTTCAAATATGCCCGTGTCGTTGACCGTATTCTACAAAAATTTTAGCGTAGCAACTGTTATTTTTAGTGAATAAGGTGGGAAGGCTTACGGAAGGCTTTGTGGCGCGGTCAGTAGAGGGGAGGTGGGGGCGGTGGTGGGCGCGCTGACATCACCGTCGAAGCCAGCCGCTCTTACATCACCTCTGCCTCCCACCGCAAGCGACGCCCGCGCCCGCTCCCCTCGTCTCTTTAAAGTATCGATAGCTGATCGCCGCGCACGCAAGATACTAGCGCTTATGGACGGCCGCCTTGATTGCTCTAAATAAATCCTTTCATCATCCTTTAGGGTCCTTTAGCATGAACTCATATAAGAACTATGTATACTAGTTACCCAAAGTTGCCTTAAAATCCAAATACGGTAATAGTTACCATAAAGGAATTACACTTAACACATTTACACCAAAACGTATTATTGTAGAGGTATCAATTTGTCAAACTGAAAAACAATATTCATGAACAAAAAACCAAACACCGTAGTGATTTAAAAAATACGATACGACGCTCTGTCCTACGATTTATTCTCAACAGATGTTTATTGACAGAAGATTAACGCGATTACAATTTTTTTTAAACAAAATTAAATAAATGTTATTCAATGATTTTATATAAGTAGGTACCATACTGTCTTCATATCGTAGCGTATAATCTGACAATTCGTGCGTGATATATTTTTGTCATTTTTTAAACCGTATTCAAATCAGAAAATATCGAAAATATTTCGTTTGCAGTTTCGTGTTTTAAAGTCGTAAAATATATCCATGCCGACATGCATATGCGTACCCATGCGTACTTCGCATTACTTTTCATTTTGTAATACTTTAGTAATAAGAACGAAAAGTTAGAAGTAAAACTTTGAATTGAAAATGGTTTTTTTATACAAAATAATCGACTAATACTACAAAAAATTATCTGGCACTATTATATCTAACTTTGACGTTACATCTGTCAGTTCAGATGGAAGGACTTGAGTAAAAGGCTAAAAGACATTATCTTATAGTCTCGTCCTGTGAACGTTATAACTTATAACTGCGTTGTAATAAATCACTCAGTGCAAACCTTAGCACCATACCTTAAGTTTAATTATTGCGTAGGCAAGCAAAATCCAGAGATCAAGGCCGAATGTCTCCCACGCATGGAACACTCGTTTTCTTTAGCTTGTATTAATCCTTAGCGACGAGAACAAGGTGTATATTTTTCAAACCTTCTTATTAAAGTGTGGGCCATGTTCCCAAACACTTGGACTTATATACATACAATTCAACGCTCAATGTGGCGGACTCCTCGAGTCATCAGAGACGTGCGAATAGTACTGAGGAGGATTGCTAAATATATAACATATATAAACAATAATTGTAGTACGCAAAGATGTTCAAAATTTAATATAATGTATGTGCCATCAGCAAATTAAAACGAGTTAATTTTTGTTACATTTTTACTCACGTTTTGTTAAATTAATATCAATTTAAACTAATTGCTCGTAGTTAAAAATCCGACGTGTCTACGTCTTAATTTGATATTAAATATTTTTTAGTATACTAAAAAATATTATTTTCCCCTGCAAATTAAAAATACGCCGAAATTACAATCCTATTTTTGATATATTCAGATGACTATACGATACATAAAAGAAACATTTTCCAAAGCAAAAGAAACATCTAAAAACAATTTTTAAGGTAAGTAACAAAGGCAAAGTATAAACGCCAACAGATAGACATGAAACGCCAAATAATCTTATAGGATAGATAAAAGGCCATCATTGGCCACTCAAGTTAAAAAATAAATTTAAAATATCTCACAGCTAGCGCATGGAAACGCAATGGAAGCTAAGTAAATGAACCAATTGTATCATCGAATAAACATAAACCATTAAGTGTTGATAATAATAATAATAACGATTTACTATATATTTTTATATAGGCCATAATTTTGCTACAAATTTTTTCTAGACCCCTGACTCCAACAAAAGTATGAGCGTTGGCCTAGAAGTCGGTTCCCTCCGAATTAGGTGCTATCCTATATGTATGTGATTACTGTCCTCAATCTTCCAAAGTTAGATTACTGAAATTAGTTCAGAACATTAATCTTTTTAACGCCCGTCAACATAACCATAATATATTAAGGCTCGTTGACAAGTTTCTAACTGGTACGTAACAAGAGTATCCGGAGATGGTGTGAGTGAAAAGTGTGCTGTGTCCCACATTTCCCACGACAATGATACTGAATTGGTTTATCAATCACAGCGGGACGGATGCGGGACGGTGTCGGTGGCCGGCGGTGGCGTGGGCGGACCGCGTACCGTTTCGCGAAATGATGACGCTATTCTTTTGTACATACTTCAAACACAATATACGAACCAATTAAAATGTCAACAGGATATATTCATAATCCATATGCGCAATAAATCGATTCCATACCAATAAATCGGTACCATGATTAGCATCTCACGCCGCATTCTAAAGGTCGCATCCGTGAACGATCACTAAGATTGGACGATCTCCAAATTATTCTTATTATTTAACATGTAAACGGTCTACATACAAGTAGATAACTTTATTAGCTATACTTATATTATAGTCTTACGTAGGAACAGACGGTAAACGGATTTATAATGGGTAAGAAACAAAAATCAAAAAAAATAAATACAAAATGCAACTCGACTCTACTTAAAGGCTAGTTTTCATATTTCAGTTTATTACATAACTTTCCATGTACCTTGAAATACCAATGCCATGAAATAACAGCAAAATTTAATATCATATTTGTTGTATACGGTGTTTTCGTAACAATCAATGTTTCGACAAAGAACTACCAATGAATGTAAGGGCGCAATATAAATGTTGATACATAATTTGATGGCGGTAAAAGGTAGTCTTATGTCGAAGGCTCGGCTGAAGCGGTACCGCCGCTGCACCTATTTCCGCAGTGTGAGAACTGCCGTGTTTCCGTTTGAAGGGTGTGGTTAGTCAGAATACACTGGACGGGAGGCATTCCAGCGTAGTCCTCAGGAGTAGCAAAGCATTCACACACAACCTCAGGTGTGGATGTCTATCATATGGGCTGCAGGGACTACTTTACATCAGGTGGCCTGCATGCACGTTTACTGTTCTGTTAATAAAAAAAAAATACTAAAAGGAACTAAACTAAAATTTAAAAAATCTTTCTAAAGAATGTTGAATGAAAATTAAAAATTGACCTCCGGAGTACGACAGTGTATATCACACATCTTCACGTAAGTTACACACCGTGTCGACCCAGCTGAGGACGAGTCTGGCAGGAGACGCCCTCAGGTCGGTTCCACATCAATACCATCGTCGGCCTCTTCTCGGGGCTGAGTTGCGTATTAAGGTCGCGGATTTTACGCCGGACGCTGTTTCTACCTCCTACTCCCACTTACTTTAAGTCTGGGTGAGCCCTTCCGGTTCCCCACAAAAAGCTCAGCGAAGCTGTAAAGGCCAACAGCATTTGACATATTTTTAAAAAAATCACACAGAAAGCAAGCTGTATGTCTGGATCTACTCGACGGATCTTATGTAAACTTGTAACAGTATTTAATATTTAAGACCCATTTAAATCTATTCAGTAATTTTGCGTGATTGGCGAACAAACATACGTACCGACAAACAACAAAATTAAAAGAAAATTGTTTTGTGTTCAGTGACGTCTAAATAGTCTATCAAAAATATCTTCAAGGTACAGACACGATCCCGTTACAATGTTATAAACCCTGATGATGCCTGCGACTTCGTCCGCGTGGATTACGAGTTAAAATAAAAATACAAATTTTGTTAAACTATAAAACTGTCTTGGGAAGTCCTATCTATTCATAAATTCAGAACTAAAGTATTAACATTGTATGTTGCTAAGTGTTCATCGAGGAGAAGGTCTGTCTGTGTCCTAAGTTGTATCCAAATCCATTCAACATATTACGTGATTGAATAACAGACGTCGAACCATTTGTTATTAGGGTGTTATAGAATTATTGTTATTAGACAATTGATTTTTGTGCCCAGTTTTATTGAGTTCTGTAAAAATTGTGACTGCTGTTGTGCGAAATTGTTGCAAAATTTTAATATAATCTCATATTTGTTGCAATAGCGATAACATCTATTATTGATTATCAGTTCGAGTAATTCACACGATGAGTAACATTTCAAAATAAAATATTTTATAAAAAATTTACCTTGTCCCTATTACTTTTACAAATAGACATTATGGAATTCGACGTACACTCCGCGATATCAGTAATAAAAATATGTTAGATTGCTCTATTGAATGAAAATTGTAGGCAGTTAATAACACTTACGTATTTAACGTACACGTGGCTAAAGAAAGGCCATTGAAGGCCAATCGAAAAGTTATATACGCATAAAACATCGCTGGAAGTAATACAGGGATAAATGAGAATCTTAACAAGTCTACTGAAATTGACGTTTAAAGAATATTTTAGGGATTAATATTATAAGAGGGCTTTAAGGTTTACGTGATAAATATTTTAGTATTTTTTAGTAATTTAGGACGGTCAGTAATTAATACAGCATTCGCAGAACTAATATGTCCACTAATTCCGAAGTGTTTGGAAACAAATCCTAAATGAGTTTAACGGCACGGTTGCCAATTCAAAACGGATATAACATTATGGACGGTGATTTCAGCCATTCACGATCAGTTGATGCGCAGTGGTTGTTCAATGGACGAGGTCAAGCCTCTCGGCTATCGATTGTGATCTCGTACACGGAACGGGTTCAAGACATCCTCGCGACCACTATTGCGGCGTTAAGACCTCAACGAGTAACGTCCTTTATAACATCTTTGTGAGCAACGGTATTGCCTTAACTGACTGAAACGCTTCGACGGTGTACCGTGCTATTGTAAAGTCTTTATGTTCATTTCTAACCATTGTATGCGTCTGAATGTGGATTCCACTTTGTTAGTTCATTTAACTGAAGATTTATGTATCCTTATTTGGTGGTATTGAAAGGTTTGGATTATAGGCTGAATAAGGGCTATAAATGATATCGCCTGAGTTTTAACTTTACATGTACACGTAACTAATAACAAGGATAAAATACCATCTATCGCTGGGTTGGATATTTATTGACAACAGGAGCGTTTACAGCATATTATTATAATTATTATAGATGTCCAATATGTATATTGCGTTGCCTGAAAAGGTAATTTAATTCTAATGGAACTATTTCACAACCAAAACTAAACTATTACACTAAGGGATACAGCATAATAATGGCAAATTTTTCAAATATTTAACAAGCACGAAAAGCATTATAAACTTGATTTAGTTATTGCTAAACATTTATACATATTAAGTTTTAAGATTAATTTCCTGTATTGTTCGAGTCATACATTATTTATGTATTGGTTTATTATCATCAGTAATGACACTGATATTTTACAAACTACAGTTATATTATCTGTAAAATCTAACCATTAAACATAATTTAAAAAAAATGTAATACATTTTTTTAATAAAACTATTCAACCGTATCTAAATACCTATATTAATTCCTGATACTTAACAAACATACAGACATCGCAATAATTAATAGAGCAAGCTAGATAATTAGCGAGTAGGTATAACAAACGACTTACGCTGACGGCATAATTAAATAGGCGGTCCCGGAAATATCCCAGAAGCATAATAATATTACAAATTTACCATATAAATATCTAGTAAATTGTTATTGCATTTGTTACCAGTTTCAAAGTGATAGGAACGAAAAATTATCCTAGTATATTTGCTTTCTATTGTGCCCGCTTCATAGACCACACAAACGAATGCTAGATTTATTTTAGGCAGATTAAAATATGAAATACTAACTATTCAGAACGGACGCACTTTTGGATTAAAAAAATAAATGATATCCGTGATTTAACTAACCTACGACTACTATGGCTTAAACTAGCCAATCCAGAACTAGGCATGACTAGATTTAGTGCAGTCTAAATTTTGGATGAATTTTACTTAAGATTGTTTTTTAGTATAAATCATTAAGACTAGTTGATACTGGAAAAATCAAAATGATTATTATTGATGGTAGTAGAGTATTGGTAGATGTTGAAAGCTTGCCTGCGGCGGCACCACCTATGCGTCTATTTCTAACGTAAAGCAGCAATGTGAGCACTGCTGTGTTTCGGTATGAAAGGTGTGTTTAGGCAAAATACAGTAGACAGGTTGCCTGCCAACTTCGTCCTGAGATATAGCGATTTTGGTCGATAATTTTCGTTTAAAATTTTAGATTTTGCGTCTACACAATTCTTTATTTTCGCCAAAAGATGATAATATACATCGTACATCGCATGCTATTTCTTCACCGACACTGAGTTAAGTCGGATCACATAGTAATGGTTATGTTATAGTTACTTCAACAACAAATGTCTATACATTATTAGCTCCAGGAATGTGACATTACGTGAACACATCCTGGTCTTACCAATTAAAACCCGCTCGACATTGAATTTCACTTCAACCAGCGTACATAAGAATGGCATTAAATTTACATTATATTGAAGGAACTTACTTCTTAGAATGCATGTAGATACGAACAAATCTTTCTTTAATTTAAGCGCACTTACATTTAATTTTCAAATAAATACTGACAATAAGAATGAAACTGTCATCTATCTTCGCCAAATATTGGTACATAAATGCAAAAAAATATTATATTGTGAATGACAGAATCCAGATTATCATAAAAATCACATAAAAAACATGATACATTTATAATATACTTTTCTTAGAATCTTTCTTTTATTATTAAAACAGAATAGTAAACGAGCTTGCAGGCCACCTGATGTTAAGGGGTCACTGCAGCCCAAGCCCAGTCAAAACATCAAATCTCACTAGGACCCAAGTAGAGGTATTCCAACTTAGTCCTCAGGAGTAGTAACGCATCCACATACGACCTCAGATAGGACTTCGAGCATATTTGAAGTTGGATATGGATGTAAATATGTTGCACTAACCACTTAACATCTGGTTACCACTTAGCATGAGCGCTTGCTGTTTTTTTTTTAGTTACTAAACCTAAGCAAACAGGCAGACGTGCCACCGGATGGTAAGTGGTCACCATCGCCTATAGACACCTGCGTTGCTGGTTTTGAAGTTCCGTTAAAACAAAAAATTAAAAAGCAATATTAAATATAAATCTACAGTTGGATTTTCTTAGTTTATTTACGATATTTTATAACCGAAAAGTGAATGCTATCTCTTTTTCAGCCAACATTCACTTATAACGGTAAATGTAACGGTTAGTGAATGTTAAAAAATAAGACGCAGAATTTAGATGCAAAGGTTGAAATAGGTTTGAACACCGTATTATATAATACTATTTTACATGTTTACATGTGATTTCACTTAACCCGTATATCACTGGCTTACAAAATTTGTGGTAACACACAACTAACAAAATAACGATTCCAAAATTAATATCATGGCGTAAAAAGTAACACGTCAGCTACTCGTTTTGGACTGATACTTTAAAAATATCTCTAAATTGCTAAAACCTTGTGACTATAAATTGATACAAATGTGTTATTGATGTTCTACTTTGATGCAAAGTTTTTTTAAATTCGAATAAGTTAAGAGTCTGTTAAAAGAGGTTAAATTTAATGAACAATTGAGTGATAGTGATAATGACATCAATAATATCCAAATAAAAATTATTCATTAATGACATTAAAAACGAACATACTATTACTTTATAACGCGAGACAATATATTGAATGTTATTTGTGTTTATACATTTTCCCTTTAAAATAAAAATATTCAGGCTATTATCTGAATAATTAATAAGAAACGTACTATGAAATGGAACCAATTGTGAAACAGAGAACACTGAATATGTCAGATTCATACGAACAAGATTAAATCCGCACACGAACTATGTGTATAATATTAATGGAAGCGTTTTAATTGTAAATATTCCAGTGGTCATTCAACTCTAGTCGTACGATGATAATGACGGTACGGGAAACTGGAATGGAATACTCACTTGATTACACACTCAAGTACGTTGCGTATTTGCTTTATTTCTGGCTGACATTATTTATAATAATGACATTGGTAATATAGACTACTGTTTAATCAAACTAAGAAATGTTTTTTTTAAATATTTTATGGAAAACAACTTAGGGCTTTGGACAGTATTTACTTCAAATTATAATAATATACGTAGCCTATTGTTATTTATAGTACTGTTCAGGTGATACCTACTACCTATTATTAAAATAGCTATACAAAACAGTACAACAAACAACCTTCCATCTAAAGTTCCTAGTAGATCTTGATACGAAAACGTCCTATTTATCACTCTATCAAAGATGTAAATGATACGAACGAACGAGTATAAATGTACAAATGACATTAGAACATTAACAGTGTTTAAACACTAGAAGAGATTCTGATAGTGTCTAACTACACGATACTTTAAAAATTAAAAGAAAATAAATAAACCATATCGGCAAGTAATTTTCTTCACCAATTTCGTTCAATTAAGGATAAGATTTAAAAATAAAAATAAACAATATACCATTAACAGATCACTACCAACTAGGGATTTTTTTAAGTTCGAATATTTCAATATTTTCAACCTGTATACGAAAAAGACAGTTCATGATATTAAAGACTAGTCTTATATTCACTTTTAAACACAATACAGCATCATTAAAGTACTTAATATTATTAATCAAGAAAGTAACGTATAAGTAACGTATTATAAAAGTATTTATAAAAAAATTACAATATCTAGTGGCACGTAAATTGAACGTTAGATAATAAAAACGGTATATTTCATTTACAAGCCACAAAATTATTATAATAATAACGAACATACGACATACGAACGTTGCCACAAGATCATGTCACGGCTGACTAGAATGTAGTTACCTGTTAATCCATATACGACCATAAAATATTACCGACAATATTGTAGAGTTAACACCTATTAATAATAAAGTTTACCACATCTACTTATGAAATAGCAAATACACGTACGGCACATAGCGATCAGAATATTTACATATCCCTGCACTATTCGATAACGCTCGAGGAATACGGGGGTCGGCTGTCGCCTTGGAATATAACTAAGTTACTATTCACCTGTGTACGAATACATTGCGTGTTCCTATTAATAACACCATGTTCATAAATTAGTTTCACGTCAAACGTCACTGTAAATAAACTAGCATTGTCGTCGAATAAGCGAAATTAACCACGAACATACCACGCGGCGGCGCTGGTCGCGCAGCACTGATGACTGTCGAACGATAGCGAGCGCCCGACCCTATAGCCGCTACCACGATATCTCTAACGATGACACGCCATGCCAAAACGTCGCCGAACCACGAACAAGGTTACTGGTGGTGTAATGCACGGAAGTACATACAGTGCAACGTGGTATGGGGCTCGCATTGTTGCTTGTTACACTGATAACAGGTACGATACCTTGTTCGCAGCTACCTCTAGTATCTACATATCACATATATTAATGTTCCGAGTAAACAAACTACACTGCGAATCAATGTTGTGTTGAGAACAGGATTGTAGCCTGCTGCCATGTTGTCGTAGTACCTAGGTTTTATCGTACAGTAAATATGTATTTTTTTTTATTTTAAAAAGGAAGAGGTAAACAATTCGACGTGTTTTTGTATATTACCGTATAACTTCGGTGTTTATGAATTTGTGTAATTTCATTAGATTGTGTATTATCAGGGACCCCACCCTGATATAACGGGGTACAACAAAAAATTGCGTTTTCTTCTAAATGTCCGACTATTCTGATCCATTTTA
>DWKW01001116.1:0-13531 GCA_018250115.1 Doberes anticus
CGTGCAGTTTGCGTCATATAACGTCGGAGCGGTGAAGCGAGTATTTTGCTCTCTGTCCCACTCACGGGCCTTATGGGCGGGCATAGTGATGCGCATTATTGTTGTCCATTTCGTTTTACACCGACACGTGCAACTTCAGATGATAACTACGTATGTAACCCCGACGCTCTTCGCTACCATTGGCCGTTGAGATCTGATCAAAGTTTTTAACAAACACGCACGAAATTGAAAACTGAAAAAATTATCGCGCTACAAAATAAAAACAACAACAATTCTTCGATAATTCTCACCATATTACATATTTTTTTTTATCAAATTAAAGAACAAGTATAAGTAATTTCACAGCTAAAATATTCTGAATACAACGTCAAAGGGCGAGTTTTAATTTATTATTTAATACGCCATCATCCCTGTATCGTGTATTTCACGTTGGAATGCTTTATGTGCCTAAGTAAGATTACTGTTACATCCTTCACACCAGTGATCAGATCACAGTAATGGACAATACTGTACATGCTACTGATTTAAAGGTGAAATATGAATGTTATGGCAGAATTCACCATCAGAATAATTTTCAGCATTCGTCCTCTGTCCCCAATAATTTACCTCGTAGCGATTTCAGCCGGAATGTCCATCTCGCCGCGGCACAGAGCCTCGTAATTGAGTCTCTCCTTTTCGGGCAAGAACCCATCTTTCACCTCTGGCTTCGGTTCCATCTCTTCTTCGCCTGTTTCCTGTAACGTCATCATCATTTTCAATAAATTCCAAGCACGTTCAAACTCTGTAGTTGAGTCTATTATCTAACCATCTTTTCAAGTTAAATTTATAATTAACTTGGTCACAGATCTTGGCTATTTTTTCTTGTGATAGATTATAAAAAATTGTTTATTGTCATAAATCAACGTAGTTAAGGTTTGATGTGGATGTCCATGGGCTGCAGTGAACACTGAACAGGTGGCCAGCATGCTCGTTTGCTATTCTATTAACATAAATAAAAAATTAGGAGGCCTAGGCCAAACGTGCAGACCAAAGAGAGAGGTCTTAAACTGGTTTTATAGGTGTTCTGTACATAAACATTTTGTTACAAAACATGAGTAGATTTTTTAGATGTATTTAAGCAGTTACCCCTCGGCGTCTTCTCTTCAATTTCTCGTCTTCATCATCGATAGACTTTTGGTAATGTGGTATATTACCGCTAGCACGGGGATGTTTCGGGTCTATCGCTATTAGCTTTTTCGTCCATTCCATAGCGGTACGTGTATCACCTGTTTTGAATATAATTTACATATTAATATGATTGAACATCGAAAATTTGCGCATCTTCTTTTATTACAAATTACTATTTTAATATACTGGAGCTAATTTAATGAACGCATGTTATTTACGGTCATGGCTGTATGAGTTAAGATCCCTTTGTCTTCCCTGCATGAGGCGAATTTTGACCAAAAGTGATCAAGTGACTACAGTGACAAGTACTTTCAATTTGGGCAAATTTACCTTCTAGATCTTTGCTTTTATTTTTATCTAACTCGTAGTTCCTACCGAGAGCTTCTGATATACCTAGCTGATAAGAAGGGTCGGGGTCATAGCAAACCACGCTCACTTATTCTAATATTAAGTAACCTTATTACAATTAAACTTTTGTAAAATTAGTAGGTATAACTTACTACTATCATCAACTTTAAAGTAATGTCTTAGGATAACAGTTATTTAATTTTTACTCGGACTTATCCGTGATTATTAGTACATTACCTAACAAATAATGACTGAATCCAATGTATTCTAGGATATCGCCTTCACTGAAGGGATAGGGCTCGTTTTCTTCCTTGAATTTGCGATGTGCTTCATTCATCCAAGCGAGGGCGTTTGTGTAGTCCTTCTCATTGTACAGGGCGCGACCAAGCTCATAGCAGTCACCAGCGGACATTGGCGTACTGGAAGCATTATAAATTAAAATTTTAATACTATTCGATTTTTGAACATTTGTCCCCAACCTGCACACATGATCACACAGATTATAAACCTTTTCTTACCACCGAAAGCCACGAAATTTGAAATCTAGTGGTAATAGTATCCATATAACTGAAAGTTTATACTACAGACCTACACAAAACCTTTCCATTATCAAAATTAATATCTGTAGTTAGTGTTTTCTATTAGCATAATGATGTTTTAATTAATACAAGGTTAATTTACAAATGCACACACACTTCACACTCATAGTCCCACACTAGGATTCCCTGAGCAGATAAAAATTAAAACATGACACAGCTTTTACATAATCAAATATTATTATTGTAAAACTGAACAGACTTACGAGACTGGATCTTCAGTTTTACTGCAATTGAAGTGAGTTTATACATCTTTTAACAATTAACTGTAGTATTTTAAAAAAAAATTAAAAGCTCCTATGAAAATATATTAAAAATTAATCCAAAATAATCAAAGTTTCAATATTATTTATGATATTACACAAAAACTATATTTATGATTATATATTATGAAAGTACTTTAACATTACAAGTATAACCTACAAGTTCCACTTTTACATGACTTAGCAAAAGGCTTATTGTTGAAATGTGAAACTCTTTATAACTTACGATTTTAGACTTGGTTCATCATCAATCCTGTAAAGTAGCATTAAAAATTTTACACCTACAAAAAATTTACTTTAAATAACGGGGTAAATATATAATAATAAATTTAACAAATAAATTTAATGAAGGGTTCCGTAGCCGGGATGAACGTTCAACGTTAAAATTAAAAGTTAATATTGACAGTTAGGCATGCATCATATTCATTTTATCTGTTAGAAATATAAAGTTTATAGTTTATTGTAGTTATCAAAGACACTGTTAAAGCAAAGTTATTTCTGAGGCAAACCTCTACACGAATCAATAATTTTTTTAAATATTTTTTTTGACAGATGGTAGAGCTGTCTCGTCACCATTTGTTGGGAACATTTGTCGTAAAAAAAATCAGTGCTCGCATTGCTCTTTCAGTCTGAAAGTCATGATGTCCAGAATCGAAAAGACGTTTGATGGCGGTAGAGTCTTATGACGAAGGCTCGCCTGCGACGGCACTATCGCTGCAACTATTTCTGCCGTAAAGCAGCAGTGTGAGAATTGCTGTTTCGGTTTGAAGGGTCTACACCCTTAGGCAGATGACACCGCAGGACACGGGAGACATTCCAATGTAGTCCTGAGGAGTAGCAACACTTCCACACACATCTCATGTGTGGATGTACATGGGCTGCAGAGACCACTTAACATCAGGGCCACCTGAAGCCACTGCATGCTCGTTTGTTATTCTGTCACTATATAATAAAAAAGAACGTGAGTCGTTCCAATTTACGCCCGAAATCAATATTCAATTGGCCTGCTTATCTCAAATAGAAAATAATATTATATCCGATTAAAGAGTGCCTATGTTCTATCTAGAGAAAAACGTTATGATCTGTCAATGTAAACTAGTTACACGATGCGATTAACCCTACTGTAGCAATCTTGTACGAACTTATCGCAGTATTTAAGTAACCATATGAATTTAAACTGTGAAAGTTCCATTAAGTAAAATTCCATAAAAAGTAGAAAATATTTTTTTTGTGTAATAAACTCCTGAATAAATACAAAAAAAAATACTCATTCAGTAGTTTAAATATAGACTGCATGAATTTTATAAAATATTCGCAAGTTTTATCCAGATTGATTACGGTAGGTCTGTCACGTAAGCACGAACCATTATAAGTCGGCCATTTTATTACCATATCCGAAGATACAACTTAACATTATATTATGAAAGATTATATTTTACAAATAATTAAATCCTAAGCATTAAAGTGATTACTATTGCTTCATTATTCCATTACAGCTCAATGCTTTGTTTTACATAAATAAGTTTTACACGTGAATTGAGACTCAACAAATAATTTGGAAGTTGCAAGGTTCTTGTTTATATTTACCTGTATATAACTCCATTCAATTTTCCCTCTGACAGTTCACTGACCTCAAGATGGTAGGTATCTTGCAAGCGGGTCAGAGCTTGCGCGGCGCCGGTCAGGTCTTCAAGAGTAGGATATTTCACTCCCTCGTGATTCATTGTTATATTTTTTATATACTCTGTGAACAAATATAACAACTAAAGTTTCACGTTTACACTAGGACTCCTTGTGTGTGAGGTGAGTACCATGGATCATGGATGGATGGACAAAGACAAGAGACAGAAATCTAAATTCATCATTAAAATTTCTGTCCCATTGGGAATCGAACACAGAACCGTATGTGAATTAAATCTAAACCATATTTGTAAAATTTACCTTTTTGAATACGCTGCCATCGAGCCTCGAAAAAAAAACTTAAAGCGTCTGATCAAATCACAAATAGATTTTTTTTATTGAGAATTTGTATCTTACTATTATAGGCGAGATATAGGATATAGACGAGATTATTGGATAACTAATATTTTATTTCGATCCGTAGATAATTGTGATGTACACTGAAATCTACATAAAAGATGCAATTATAGCAATGCCAACCCAACTCAGCTAGGTAAAATTCAATATATAATGGTGAAGTATTCTAATAAGTAGACCTTATCGTTATTAGATGTTTTTAATTTTTTACTTAATTAAATGGGGTCAGTTGCAGAGATAACAAAATCTGAATTCGAATGTCTTATCAAACTCCGGAAAGAACTTGTACTTTTTATTATTTATAGCAAGCAAGACGACAAAAGTATACCTAGAATAATAGAGAATAGAGATTCGGTTTATTGGTTTAGGCAAAAAGGCGCAAACAGCTTTAGTCTTCAATAGTTGTAGGTATTTTTTAACCTTACCTTTCGAACCGAAAAATAGAATAGTGCTCAAACTGCTGCTTTACGGCAAAAATAGGTGCAGGTGAGCTATTGCCTTAACACTGTAACTCCAACAAACCTGCCTTATAGCAGACGATCTGATGTTTGTGGTTCTGTCAAGAAAGCTGGGCTTCCACAAGGGTTAATTTGCATTTTTACGAGTTTCCAAATTAAATTGCAACTTTAGTCATATTTGCTGCAAGTTATTGCTGTCTATGGGCTGCAAAGTACCAGGTACTACCGCCCATATTCTCTAAAATTTTCCTTTCTCGGTGTCTTAAAGGCAAGCGGTAGGTAATTGATTACCGCACAGGGCTTTGCCAAAAGTAAAGATGCACACCTTTTTTGGTTATTTTCAACCCGTTCAATAGCGTGTCGACAAGTTAATAAGTCATTGTGGTTAGATAACTTAGGTTTAAGTTACACAGCCAAGTATGCCATCACCTTATTTATACGACAAGATACTATACGAACACTTATTCTTTATCGAACTATGCCTTCATTAACAAAAAACACTTAGGAAGGTTTGCATAAAATTATAAAACATGCATGCCTGACATATTCAACCTGAGTCAACCTGATTCAATATTAATATTCTTTCATTTGTTGTTTTATCTTAACACAATCAATTAAAGTTTGCTTCTTTAATACTTTTATTGTATGTAAATCGATAATACAAATCATTTAGTACCGCGATCAATAAACCTGAATCTCCTTTGATGAAGGTATCACGTTTGTTTTATTCTTATTTCGCTAAATACTTGTGAACACCTTCATTCATTATTCAGAATTCCTCATCGTAGTATTGTTTAAATACCACATTTATCGTAATTTGGATTTATGAGAATAAAATTTTTGAATGCATTCTACGAAAGATCATGCAGATATTCCAAATATTTTCGTCTTTAACGGCTAATAAATATACGAATAATTTAGAGAAGCTCAATCAATAGGTACCTAACTCTTTTTTTATTGGAGCTCGTCGTTGAATGAAACCTTAGTTAGTTACTTAGTCGTTAGGTCTTTCAACTCATTTTTTTTAAAAGGCCTTCTATTTTTTTTAAATGAAGGCAGGTAAAGTTAGATCTTGTTCAAATTAAAAACCTGAAAAAGGTTAACATCACATGATCTACGTGTTCATTTGGTACTATTTTTTTTAAAATTAGAGTTATGCCCTATAAGTTTTTATAACTGTACCTACGTAATGCAATTATCCATATTTACAACATTGCAGTATGAGCATCAGCATTACATTAGCCTTCGCATAACTGATTCCATTCTTACAGGTTCTGCGTTCCGTCAATCTAATCATGTTCCTTTTAAATTTTTTGTATCCCGTTGTAGATCTATCTATTTTTCAAAATAGCCGTATCAAGTATGTGTCTACTATTAACATCCAAAGGCGTTATAAACCTAACGCGTAGGCAATCATTTAGGTTCTAAACTCTAAACAAATATTGAGTTAGCTATGTGTTAACTGCTTAACTCATGTAGTCAATTTCGTAATATTTGCCATCATTACAATTATGCAAATAACTTTAAACTCTGTTTGAAATACAGAACGTTTGTCCGCTGACAAGGTTAAACGAAAGCAAACGAAACATGCATGTCACTCCGTCACGTTTACTTCGTTGCGTATAAACCAAAGTTATTACTATGTATATACAGGAGGCATTCCAACTTAGTCCTCAGGAGTGGCAACGCATCCACGTACGAGCTCAGACAGGACTTAGTTATTATAGTATTAGATATAGATATTTATTATAAGGATTAGTTGAGGTTTGATGTGGATGTCAATGGGCTGCAGTAACCGTTTAACATCAGGTAGCCTGCATGCTCGTTTGCTATTTCGTCAATGTATACAAAAAAAAATCTTTTAAATATGTGAAGATTACTCACCTGTACCCTTTTTGATACTGTTTTCTATGTAATCTAAATCGGTGGTCAATCTTTTGATGAGGGTGAAAGCATTAATGGGATTTCCCAAATAGTTCGGAATATCCTCCATGGCTTTGGTATGTTCTACTTTGTACATATTTAAATGCCTGAAAGAAGATAAGAAATTAACATTCTGAAATTCATTAAACAATTATCTAGTATATTTAAATTCTAGTTAATGTTCTACTTCAATAAGATCCTATACACGTTTTTTTGTTAAAACTATAAAAATTACACTACCCGATAATTTTGTGGCAATAAAAATAATTTGAATATGCTCAACTGTTATCGCACAAAGAAGCCACACTCCACGGTCCTAGGACAGATTCTTAAAAAAAAATTACGAATGGGGCTATTTCTGCACATTAAACATAGTTTTGGAAATATAAAAATATTACTGATAATTCGACTATTTGGAGCAGAGGTTCCCAGACTTTTTTTCTCATAGACCACTTTCAAAACCTTCTTCTTGGTTCTGGCGGACCAGCGGGTGGTGCAGCTACATTTCTACCAAACCTAGACAAATGTGAAGATTAGATCTAACTATGTAAATTAGCGTTGCGGCTAAGTTCCTAATTGATAGTTTTCGAAAAAAAAAGTGAGAATTGATTGGTTAGTAAATTTATTGATTGTGCTGTGAGTGGATGTAAATTTTTCACTTATTTCAGTTAAAAACTCTCCATTCAGAGTGGTAAACATATTACATAAATTTAATTGTTACACTACTAATTATTATTATCATATTACATTGTACTATGATATTATCTGCCTGCATTGATATGTGAAGTCAAGCCAACATTTTAGTTCTTCACTATCGAAAGCACATAATTTTTTGTGGGGGTCTTACGGGAGGGGGGGCTTACGACTTGTGAACCCGTAATTTGGGAAATAAGGATTTAGAGGTCTCTTAACGCATATTGTTTTGCCTGTGGGTTCACAAATTGTACAAAAGATTACCGAATGTATATGTATGGAACTTTCACGGTTTAAATGCACTTAAATACTGCGATATGTTTGAACAAAATACGCAGGGCGTCAAATACGTTGAGGTCAGTTGAATCATTTCTTTATCACTCTTATGCGGCGATAGGCGCGCGGGTGGCAGTCAAGTTAATAAATATAATTACAATGTGACTATCCATCCACCACTTCAGTACTCCGGTTTTAAATGCTATTAACTTAAGACTTTTTGACGATACATTTTTTTTAATTAAAATAATAGGAAGAATAGTCCCATCTGTTGTATCGGACGCGTCGCTAGTCGCTACTGATGACTAAATTGGTATGTCTCCTGTCGAAGATTGTCTGCCTAACCATACCCTTTAATCTAAAATCCAGCAGGGTGAGCATTGCCGCTTTACGACAGAAATAGGCGCAGCGGTTGTGCAGCTGAGCCTTCGACATAGGGCTTTAGCACTACCACTCTACTACCATATTAATAATAAATAGACGTGCGGCGCATGCAAGAGTGTATTTTAGTTCACAAAGGCATATGATATCCGATATTATTCTTACTTTTTCAGCCATTGTAATCGGGTTTCCTCCTTGTCGATATAATCGTGCAGGTCGTCGATTATCTTTTTATGGGTCTCTAGCAGCGGCTCCACGTCTGATATGGCTGTGAAGAGCTCCGCTCGGACACATAGCAACACTTCCGATACTATCAGGCAACTAATGTATAGGGCGTTTGTTTTGAACCACATCTTGGCTTGGATTTTCATCTTCTAAAGTACTAAAGGAATAAAGTACTAGTTTACGAAACGGATTTCTCAAAAATTAAATTATTCTGAATATAATGCAAATAAGTAAAAATATATTTCTGGATAAGTTACTTTTAAACCTTTACCCCTTTAAAGCTTTTACCGTTTTCAATAAATAAAATGTATCTCCAATGAATCTTCTGATATTACAGAATTTTGATAAACAAATTAGAGTATACATTTTAATACAATAATATATTATATCAGCAAGACACCAGAAAAATATTTTTAGGATAACTTACATATCATAAGTACCGTTACTGCAATACTAATTGCTACTGCACGGATTGAAGGAATATAGTTGTTATTAGACACGACACAAATAATATAGATAAATTTAAGCACGATTACATTTTATTTGCATGCAAAAAATATAAAAATGATAATAAAATAATTAAATACAAGTAGTAGGATAACTAACAAAGCTTTAATAAATTGTCATATTATATCACAGAACGAGCCATTAACATTTTTAATGGTTTTTGAAGTTATTAATGGCTTCCAGCAGTGTGATTTATGAACCTGCGACGCTCATTTACTATCAAAAACATATATCATTTATGTCGAATACGTAAATCTAGCATTTTATACTGAAATTTAATTTTACATCTTATAATATGCATAAAATACTTAACGCATAGAAAAAATAAAATTATAACAAAACAAACCGTTACCCATACATACCTATAGTTGCAAAATTAATACATAGCTTTTAACCTCGCTGTTAAGAGATCTATGACACATGAAACCATTCACTATAAGTACGTAAGATGAGACAACTAAAATGTTTTAGACGTTTCAGTAAACACGAATTGATAAGGGATCAAATCAGAGTCCTTCTTTCCGGTGGTCACATAAGCGTAATGAGTATGTGCGCCAGCGCAGCAGCCGACCGGCGGGTCAACGAACAAATAAAAACTTCGCTCGGAAGCTAGCGACAAACCGGCGACCTTATCAATGTGAACGCGATGACGTCGACCTTTTTAATAACAAACTATTTTCCATAGACCAGAGCTTCCGAGTACATGTTTCTTAATTTATCCAGACCTCTATCATTGACCCACTTTGCTAACTGTAAGCTCAGCCCATTACGATCATACTTAGGCGTACGTGCAGTGTGACCGGAATTTGTGCAAATCTTTTGTTAGAGGACCAACCTACACACACGCAGAACACGAAATTATTATTCATGCCAGTTCGATATTCCTCGTGATTGGCTATAATATATAACCTAATCCAATTTCAGCACGGTAATCATGGCATTGGTATGAATGATTAATTGACCTGACAATGTGCAATCTAAGCCAGTGTAAGGATCAGTAGTCAAATTATATTATAGACAATAGATATATACCTATTACTATCTAGTAACAATTGGTATGTGATCTTTATACAGAGTGTACAACATTAGTAATAGTATACCATAGCGTTAAACTTAACGGATCTTAACTGTTTTGCTGACACAGAAAATCAGGACGTCTCGGACCACTTTTGTTTGTACAACGAAAAGAACATCCTTAACTTTAAATCTCAATCTTTGACTTGCAAATGATTTTTCAGCTTTTTCGATTGTCAATAAAATTTTCGGCGATGTCGAGTCTACCTAACTGTCGCACTGAATCCGTCTCTCGTTTATTACGTCGATACGAATACACCAGAGCACAATGAAATGTTGCGGCTATGGGGAATAAATAGAAAACCTACTTCAAATATCAGTTAAACACGAACCACAGAAAGAATAGGAGCATTTCGGCGAAGGCGAATGGATATCAAGCGTTATTTGGTTTGATTACCACCATCAAGACTACAAAGTCTTATGCCGAAGGCTCGCCTGGGGCGGCACCACGGCGGTAGGCATTCCAACGGACTACGTTGCAGGAGTAGCAACACACCCACACACAACTTCAGGTGTGGATGTCCATGGGCTGCAGAAACCACTTAAGATCAGGTGGCCTGCATGCTAATTTGCTATTCTGCTAATATATTTAAAAAAATATTTAGAGATAGGGTCTCAATGTGTATGCCAAATATGAATGTAATTTACTGAAGAAGCATAACCTGATTTAATTACTAATCAAAATGAGTACAGACTCAGAATGATGTGAGTGATAAATGTGATGTGACAAATGCAAATATGTTCAAGAATAGGCAGAAGAACAGACTGACCACAAATACTGCAATTCTGACTAAATATTCCACCATCTTGAAGTCACATGCCAAAATAAAAGTAATTATTTATTTATTTATAAAACAGACAAAAATAAATTGTAATAAGACCAACTAGTACAGGTTAGTTCCTATTAATAAATAGTCATATTCCATGCAAGAATCTCTTCCACCAGACCTACAGAAGAAGAGTTGAAAAATGGAGGCAAACATAGTGATAGTAATAATATTTTCATTAAATTACATCAAAATAAATAATACTGTAATATTACTAAAAGTAACTGTTCTAATAAACACCCATATTAAATATTTATCTTTGTCAACTTATCAATCTTGATCCTTTTGTAGGATCTTCTCTAGAGGCTCATGAATTTGTGGATCCTGCATATAATTCCTTTAAACCTTGCCACCTAATAAATAAATAAAAAATATTGACTATTTGAACGGCTGCTAGTCATGATAATGTGTTCTCAATAATGATCTCAAGGGCCATAGTTCTACCAGGAATCACTCACATTTTTTGCTATTCCATTTCATCTTACTAATTTCCTTGTGCTTGGAAGCTGGAACATTATTCCTCTCCCCAAGTTTTCTTACTCATTAGGAAAAAGACAAGGCAGATTTTAAACCAAAAGATGATCACTGCTCTTTTGCTGTTGTTATTTTATTATAATTTACAAGATGTCAATTATTTATATCTTGTAGTATACAAAGTGCCTCCTAACCTTGTGAACATGAAATGTAACATAATATTATTGTGTTAGGCCCTAGAATGATACATTATATAAAATAATAAGTAGTTGTGATAAAACTGTAATTTTAATAATTGACATATTTTTATATCTTACAGTTCTTGTTAATAATATAAATGTGAAAGTTTGCTAGGGTCAGTATACACATGTATATGTATACTCAATCATGTTAAAACAAATGAAGAGGTTTAATTTAATTGATAATTGAAAAAGAAAAAGGCTAGGTTTTAAAATAATTGATCAAGCAGAACATAACGAAATACGGTTTGACCAATTTGCAGTATGTGTAGTCACACATTTTGGGGGTCAATTAAAATGGAAGTAGAATATAATTTTTATTAGTCATATATTTTGTAAAGCAACATCACAGCCCTATTCTCCACAAAAGTTTATAACTATAAAGTTGTTTGCTTAAGGATTCATATATACATAATGGAACAATGTATTAATACAGGATATTAAATGTGATCCTGACATTGGGGATAGACCACAAGCTCAAGGTAGCACATCACACTGTAGAATCAGAAATGAGGAGATCTGGGAAAGACCTGAGGTAACTGGTATAGCTCTAGGAGTTAGCTGAAGATGCCCACTTTTTTATCTCTCCTTCAACCACACCTAAGCCTATGGGGTAAGCCTAATGAGTCTTCAAAGCTGATGAACATTACTTGATATTTTCATTAAGTGTGGGTTTTGTTTCGTTTTTAAATAAAATTACCACCTTAAGACAGTAGTTTGTAGACAGCTGAATAAGATCATTTAATGCTTGCGTTTAAGTACATCTTGAAAGAGGAATATTATCAGCAGTGAAATGAGTCATGAGATGATTTAATATAAAAATTCTTGATATATTGTATATCAATGGAAACTCCATGAATATATTAAAATTTAACTTTAATACTATGACTATAGCTTTCAAGAAAGTATAAAAGCTGGTTATACTATACCTTGTTTGACATACCTTATTATTTATTTTATAAAGTCTGTAATTCAACCGTAAGATGAACGGTACGAGTTCTTTAGTTGAAAGTATCAACTTAGGGTTTCGACATTTTCAAACCCTTTTATCCATAGGCCTACAACGGCATTTTATTAAAAATTTCCTATAAAACCATTAAAATAGAATTGAGCTGGTAGTGCATTTAAAATTAAAATTATATTCCAGCTTAAGTTACATTAATTAGGTCGAGATAAATATAGGTAGGTACCACAAAAAGAACAAAATGCATGCCCAACTTAATACAATAGCAAAAGATAAGCTATATTTTAGAAAGCCGACTGAACGATTATTAATTAAAAACAATCTCAGTACAGTACAGCGTCAGAAACTCAGAACTGTCAAAATCATTGCCCGAATGCCCGCTCTATGAAGTCTACAAATAGGCATGATGTGCCAGAGGCATACTGTCACTATTCACTAAACAAAAAACTATAATAATAGAAACTATTAATGGAAACAGCAAACCCAATAAAGGTGTCGTGGAAGTTTCTTTATTTACGTTTTGCATTTTAATTTTAATTTTTCTAAGTCAGAAATTAAGAAAAAAGGAGTGTATGATTTTACAATCTAACTAATGTCAATATTGTACCTGGTGTCTGTATGATCTGTATCTCTTTAGTCTGTGATTATTTATACTATACATTACAATACAATACAATGTGAATATCTGTGGGTGAGCGGTCTGTGGCATGGTGGCCACATGTTTTAGTTTGTTTATTAACTTTTGGATAGCTACAAATTATAATAAATTTGCTGCTGTTTGCATCTGCATACATTTTGGGTAATTTTATGTAAGTTGTCCGTAGCATTTTAAATAAGTATTTGGGTACTCATTTTCTTCGATTGAATCCATTAAAGAGTACCTTATTTATATTATGTTAAAATTTGTTTAAGGGTCAATGTGCAGATAGACAGATGCGAGATGTGCAGCTTTTGTAGTAACCCTATTATCTGTATGTCTTATGTGAAATAATTTGTTGCATACATAAAGAACAAAGAAGAATTACAGGAAATAAAATGTCTAATATTAAAATAAAAGTTATAAGCCGAAATCCTGAAGA
>DWKW01001117.1:0-13530 GCA_018250115.1 Doberes anticus
CTTCGTTAGTCTGATAAAAAATCTATAATTACTGAAACTTTGTCGAGGTCTAATGACAAGAATTTTTAATCAAAGAATTTTCATAAAGCCTTCAACAAAGGCATAATAAGGTACGCTCCAATTCTTTCGAAAAGAAAAATGAGATATTCATTAAAGGTATGTATAGGAAAGATATTTTTCGCGGATGTTAATGTTGAATACATTTGGTAAATTGAAGCGACGACGCTTCGTAGCTGTCACAACGATATCCTAAACCGATGTCCGGACCTGACCGGCGGATCGCTAAGGCCCAGTCGCAAATACCTTACTTTAGGTTGAAGAGTGATTCTGAGTCACTGTTTCAGCCAGGACTCAGAACGCCTTGGCATTCCACATCCTGGCATTTTCGTTGTTCTCCTTTTCTGACCCATTTTACACAGACACACACTGGATCTTTCCATCATGAAAGCGATGGAGGGTTTATGCCAGACATCAACTGGCTAAAATCACACTGTTTTTTTGTACACGAATGATAATTTTTGTGAAAAAAAATTGTATACGTTACGAGTATGTATTGAACGTTAACACTGTCCGAAGCGGGTTTATACCTGCAGTGATATAATGTAACAGTGCCCTAATCTTCAAATGCATAAGAAAAGTATCAAGGTACATAAACTTGCCAACCACTTATAAACTCAAAAAGGCTGAAAACGAGAAATTCGTTCGTCTTAATTAGGAGTCGCTTAAAGTCTGTTACAAACAGGCACTTAATGTTTCCGCTTTGTTCCTTCAAATGTCACTTCAAGTATGCATGATGCTTGACTTTTTAAGAATTGATGTTACAAGTCAATATTTTATCTTTTCTACGTATGGTCGTACAGTTTGACTATTCAACTATTGGGCAGTGTCGAAATAGCCGGAGAGAGGGCGGCAGTTTCTCCGAGTGTCTCTTTGAAAAGAGGAAGGCACAGAATAGAAGCGATTGTGGAGTCACTGTCGACCGAAGTGGAGAATATTACATTCTCCACTAATTAAATAAAGTCTATAAAATAAAAATTATTGTTAACGTTTTCCGCAAACAATCCGACGTACGAACGACCTAAGTCTGCCTGAGATATACAAATATACATACATGGATGCGTGACATTTCAGAAGTGGCTAGAAGACCAAGTTTAGAACGCCTGTTATCCAGTTAATTATGTCAAACCACACCCTTCAAACCGAAACACTAGTTTTTAACTTTTTCTCCTTATCTATTTCATAGCAATACCTCTATGTAATATCTTGCTTTCAGTTTAAATTTCAAAATGGTATCTCAAGCAAATCTCAATCAAGTTCGATAATCAGGAGCATAGCCAAGAAAGGCAGTCATAGATCAATGTTCAAAGTTCTCTGCGATCGCACCTTAGGTTGCAAAAGTAGCTTATTGCCACTTTATTGCTTACGGACGGAAAGTGGATATCATATTTTTGGGCGCAGACGTAATGGTAAAAACAAGTGTATGAATTGCGTATAGTGACTTTTTTATATATATATTAGCAGAATAGCAAACGAGCATGCAGGTTATGCAGGCATGTTAAGCGGTCTCTGCAGCCCATGGACATCCACACCTGATGTTGTGTGTGGATGCGTTGCTACTCCTGACGACTACGTTGGAATGCCTCCCGTCTAGTGTCGTCTGCCTAACTACACCCTTCGGACCAAAACACAGCAGTTCTCACACTGCTGCTTTACGACAGAAATAGGTTCGAGCCTTCGACATAGGACTCTACCACCATCAAACTCCATATCTAAAGGCTCTACAAGCTTAGAATATATACGGAAGACATGGAAGTAAATATTTTACAAATGTAGAGTTTAGAAATAAGAATTGGATTATAGACATATAGCGTATATTACGTCTAAAAGTAGGGTCAGATCGCGACCCGACCGCGTTGACTCCGCGTTATAAATAATTCCACGTTTCCCAAATTAAGGGCCTCTTTAAGCCATCCACAGGCAATTCTCTCCCTGACGACGAGTACCTACAAAATACGAGATAGACAGATAGAAGAAATACAAAAGATAGAGGCGAAAAACAATGAATATCATTTCTTTGTGCAAATACGTGAAGATACAGAAAGCATTTCTAAAAATCTGTTAAGACAACTGAAATTATAGATTTCAAAAGGGAAATTTATATGTAACGGCTAACACTTTTGTCGAGCCACAGTTCCTCGGCCAGTTTTACTGTTCCATTGGTGAGCACAGGTCCCCTCAAACAAGAGAAAGGTTATAATATCCAAATTCAGGGGATTTATTTCTGCCGTAATACTGCAGTGCTTGCACTGCTACATTTCCAACAGCTCCTTCTCCTTCCTTCAAGAGTAACGACGGCTCCTTGACAATGTAGGACTTCTTTTTCCTGAGATTGTCTTTATAAGATGTATGCCCATTGGCTACAGTAAGTAAGTAACGTTTTACACTTATGAGCCCCACAGTAGGATTTAACCTGTGTCGTAGGTGCCATGGACACACACAGAAACAAGCACACAAACACCCGGACCAGGTACAGAAATCTAAATTCATCATTAAAATTTCTGCCCCGCTGGGAATCGAATCCAGGATCCTCCAAACGGCAGACTGCACGTTGACCACGGCAACATACGGATCGTCATTCATCAATTGACCTCCCGAATATTCGATGGAGCATACAATAAAGTGGTCAAACTGTATCTCTACTGTATCGAAGTCTACGTCATTTGAACTTTAAAAGTCGAATTCAAATTTATACAGCAGCCTTTTGGTGATCGACGAACAAACGTATAAACCGACAAACAGACAGGCAAACATTCCATTGCATTTTTGAAAATATATAATTACAATTTTCTGTCAGAATCAATAGATTAATTAATATCATTTTGTGTATACAGAATAAATAAATAACGCTTCACACTTATTGCCCTACACTAGGATTCCATGTGTCGTGGGGATCCATTGGTCCCTACACAGAAAGAAGAATTTAAATACCCCGACCCTAAACGAAAAAAATAATCCTATAGTTTTCTGCCTCCCTGGGTATCGAACACAGAACAATTCGATCAGCATACCGGCATGTTTCCTTCAAAACCAAGATCTGCTTGTAGATTTCACCTTCCTGTAAATTACGTACGATCATCATCATCATCAACTCGTTGTAGTCCCAATAGTGGGCACAGGGCTTGTCACACAGAAGGTTTAGGACATATAAGCAGGCAAACTGCGAATTGGTGGACTTCATAAGCATTTGAGAACTTTTGGTAAGAGAGAAGCAAATGAGCATGCAGGCCATATGATGTTAAGTGGTCACTGCAGTCCATGAACATTTGCATCCAACCTGAAATGGATATAAACTCCTATTTGAGGTTGTACGCTTGTGCTATGCTACTGAAGTCTTTGTTAGAATGCCTCCTGTCCATTGAATCCTCCCTATCTACATCTTTTAAACAGAAAAACAGCAATGCTCACACTGCTGCTTACAGCAGAATTAAGTGGCTTATTAGAATTGTGTTGCCACAGGCAAAACGACATAAGACTCTACCACCATCAAATAATGGCAAACTCTTATACATGCAGCTCTCCTTCGCCGATAAAGTAAGTGATAATTAATTACTAATACGAACACAATTTTAAAAAAATCGTGGGAAATCCCTGGATTCGAACCCTGAGCGGCAGGTCAAGACCCTTATCTTCAACGCTATCACACTATTTATATGGTTCACAAAGCAAAAATACCTAAGCCTATATCATAACGAAAGAGCTAGTAAACGTAAGTGAAAAATAAAAGGAAACCAGCTATATAGATCTGCGAGTATAACGTGGTGCGTTTACGGCGCGATGGCTTAATGGAGGGATCTCGTTTGACGTCTCGTAAAATAGGAGGGGTCCACGCTTGTGGAAATATTACGTTGCATATAAGTGTTTACAAATTCTCTCTATAACGAAACTATAGATGTATGAATTTCTTATAACAATGGTGCCGGATAACTACTTTTATAATCAGAACACCAGAAGTTACTTCAGTCATGGTAGAGTCTTATATTGAAGGCTCGCCTGCGGCGGCACCACTGCTGCACCTATTTCTGTCGTATAGCAGCAGTATAAGAACTGCTGTGTTTCGGTTTGAAGGGTGTGGTTAGGCAGAAGACACTGGACTAGTCCTCTGGAATAGCAACGCATCCATATACAACTTCAGATAAGACTTCCGTCCTACTTTACGTTTGATGTGGATGTCCATGGGCCGCAGTGCCCACTTAATATCAGGTGGTTGCATGCTCGTTTGCTATTCCGTATGAATTTAAAAAAAAAGTTACAAATGCCTCGAAGATCGGCTCATAAAAAGTGAGAAAACAACTAAGCCGAAGTTGCCATATACCATACGATGGTATACAATTTCCAGTCTTAGGTATTTTCAAAAAACGTTAACTCATCATCAACACACGAATGTTCCACTGTAGGGCACGGCTCTCAAAGATAAGGTCATCCTATCATATTCACACCCGGCGCGACGGTTTAATGGAGAGATCTCGTTTGACGTCTCGTAAAATGGGATGGGTCCGCGCTTATGGAAAATATTACGTTCCGTGTAAGTGTTAACAAATTCTCTCTATAGCGAAATTGTAGAAGTATGAATTTCGGCCTCTCACACGTTGCAACGGTTTAGAATTTCCGGGGGATTTTTGGAATGAAATCACTCGGAAAACTGTGTGGCTCGCGCCGTCATTTGTGATTTCTTTAATACTGGTATACGGAGAGGAAGAAATAAAAAAGGTTATTGACATGCATTTTTAAATGTTACAACATTGCAAATGAATAAAGGAAATGTTCAGCTATCAGCATTAGGCCTGCATTTCTGTGAATCCATTTATATATATACTAGTGATCGCTAATTCGTCGAAATTTTACCGTATTTCATAAAATATACACTGCACGTACTATTGAAAAGGGAACATTGGAACGAACGAAATTCACAATGGAGATGTCATTCTTTCATTCTGACGTTTCAAATTTCATTGGTGACAATCTTTACTGTGTACTACTGTAGCAGTGTGTGTAATGTTTTTCTATTGATTTAATGTATTCTTATGCATTATTATTAAAAAATATTAGCATTCCGCACGCCTTCTCTATATAAACTATAGTGTGCCAAATTTCATACTTCTCCGTCCGCGTTATTTTCGTAAAAAGGGGTACAAAGTTTTTGCTTCACGTATTATATAGATTAAAGAGGAATAGCAAACGATGCAGGCCACCTCATTTTAAGTAGTCACTGCAGTCTACATCCAATCTCAACAAGGACCGTCTGATATGAGTAGTTGCTTTTACCCTTGTAGCCTTTCAAACAGCAGTTCTCACACTGGTGCTTTACGGCAGAAATAGGCGCAGGGGTGGTACCGCCGCAGGCGAACCTTCGACGTAAGACTGTACCACCATATAGTTTTTAAACTTGTTCGGTGATGTACAAATCGGCGCCGAATTGAACCCAGAACCCTGTGAATATCAGACTGGCATGTTGACGGCCCGTCAATATCTCTTCGCTCAACTCACTATATTTTAATAACGATAAGACATATTCCTTAAATAAGAAAAAGTTGTATGGAGGGTACATCTTTACAGGACATAAAGTTAATGGTTCGCATTGAAATTGGACATTTTAAAAGCTTAATGCGCTCATAAAAATAAATGATGTCAGAAATGAGCTTAAAAAGCCGTTTGAGAAAAACCGACGGTCAAAACTTGATGCGGGAAAATCCATGAGACACCGCAATTTGCATCGCTCGGGGTCTGGAATAGTTATTTAAATTTTATGAAGCCAAAAATTTAAAGGATAAAGATTTTATGTAAAAAAATTGAGCAAATAACAATGCGACGTGCATTATTGTTTGCTGACCAGATGTCAGTGGTCACTGCAGGTAACAGGGATTTGAACCTCGACCCACCATAGCGTGGTCGAGATGCTTAACCACTAGACTATCCCTTCTATCACTAGACTTCCTATGATATAGGAAAGTTGATTATGTGAACGATAAACAAAAAAAAAATTAATAAGTATTGTGTTGGTAATCTGCCAACAATTGCTTAAATTCTTTAAGGTAACTTTAAGGTAACTTAAATGTTTAACTTCAAGAATTTATCTTCAAATATTTTATATACTACGTGCCTTTATAATTATAATATAATCCGCGAAAAAAGCATTGCAACTACAAAGCTCTAGATAAGGAGAAGATAAACTTTTAACAATGGAGCCGGATAACTACTTTTGTAATTAGAACTCCAGTAGGTACAAATAGGCCTTAAAGAGCTGAAAGGCTCATAAAAAACGAAAAAAAATAAATAACTGAGCCGATGTTGCCGTATACCATATGATGATATATAATGGTACACAATTTCCAATCTAAGGTAGGTTTACATGACTATATTTTTTCAGTCATCCTATCATGTTCACATCCGAAGATTATTATATCTCTCGGCGTATAGCGTTTGTGGAATACGAGGAAGCCCTCGACTCCAGGTGAACCTGAACTGGTTTAGTGACCTCACAGAGATGCAGCCTAGATTAATTAATAAAAGCTTGTAGGACAGTAGGTTGAATTAAATTTATATATATACATGCATCTTATTATTATTGTGATTGCATTATCTCATTTTTAGTTTAACAAACAGATTCAACTCAGTAGTCAGTTCTACGTCGTCCCTTTCGCTATTAGTACAGGGATTTTACTACATATAAGCAGCACGCAAGTCGTTTGAACAAAATTAGTGTAGTTAAGTTAATTATTATTAATTAATTACAAAATTAGTTAGTAAAATAGTTTAACGTCAGTCTATGTATTTGCAGTGTATGACTGCCATGTTGCTTGAGTATGTATATTTTAAGTTAAAGTTTTAAGACCACGTAAAGTCGTAAACGATATCACGGCCTAGAATAAAATAAAAATGAAAATTGTAAAAACGAATGCCATCAATTTGCCCAATTTTTTGCCAAATTTCCATTGATATCGCGAATCCCTGATGCACAGAAAAAACATTGTCCCTTTTAATTCCGTTTCGCCTAGCGACAGTAAAATCACCGAAATAAGCTTCTCGGAGGGTTTTTTGCCAAACAATTCAGCTTTTTGTATCCCCTGAGTTTTGAGGGTAAATTTTGGCCGTTATTGTAAATTCGTGCGTAACGCGGTTTTTATTTTCCTTTAAAGGAGTATTTAAACTTAATAATAAAGTTTCACACTCATAACACATGAACTCCATGGACACACACAGAAACATGCACACAAACACCCAGACAAGGTACATAAATCTAAATTAATCATTCAAATTTATGTCCCGCTGGGAATCGAACCCAGGATCCTCCGAACGGCAGACCGCATGTTGACCACGGCGCCAAACAGGTCGTCACAATTCATGTTACTCTGATGTCTCTGTGGGCACAGACGTGATGATCGCAAACTTCTCTGTCTGTCATTTTCAAGGCAGGCATCTTAGAGATGGGGAGGAAAATAAGTTAATTTGTCTATTACTGTAATTAATTTATGTCCACCAAGCTGACTAACTGAAGGTGGTTTCATTTCATGTACCTTTAAGAACCTTTATTTGCCTTTTATAGATAACCCGTACGGCGCCGTGGTCAACATGCGGACTGTCGTTCGGAGGGTCCTGGGTTCGATTCCCAGCAGGGCAGAAATTTGAATGATGAATTCAGATTTCTGTACCTGGTCTGGGTGTTTGTGTGCTTGTTTCTGTGCGTGTCCATGGCACCCATGACACAGGTTAAATCCTAATGTGGGGCTATGAGTGCGAAATATTCTTTATTTATTTATTTACTGCTTTATGGCAGAAATATGTGGAGTGGTGTTGCTGCCACTGTGACCCACAATACTACTATCACTGCCTACTGTGTTGTATTGACAAGTTATTGGTGGTCATTAAAATCTATATCACACCCACCATCAGTGACTTGGTTTGATACACTTCAGCACTAGTCGGAATGTGTTTTAGTTTGACTGCCACTCCCATTACTTAAGTAGTCTATTTTTATAAATAACACTTACTTGTTTATATTAAAGGAATAGCTAAAGATCATGGAAACCACCAGCTTCGTTTTCTCTGGGATATGGGATCATGCAAATACACTTCTGGAGATTGAACATAGATGCATTGCTGTTTGAGGACTAATTTTGAACACCTGTAGTGTCTAGCAAAACCTTTTAAACTGAAAACAGGACTGCAGAGGACAGAGAACTACAGCAGAGGTTCCACTGCAATGAGCCTATGACAAGAGTACTATCAAATAGATTTTATAAAGATAACAATCAATGTTACTTGTTCCAGTCATGGAAAATCACACCTGGATCTGGTATACTTTAAGCCATTGTTGAATCAACATTAAAGTAATTATCATATGTGTCTATCAGTCAATTAGCTGTTCACTCACTCACACAATTATTTCTATTGATTCTTCATATTTTCATATACCAGATTAGGAATATGAGTCAGTACAAACTCAAGCAGGATAATATAATTAATGTCTTGAGATATTTTTGAAGTTAATAAAGGAAACATTGAATGCGAGTAAAGGTTTAATTGCTTAAAGTATACATTTCATTCATAGAACATACATACATACATACATAATCATTAAATATTATAGCAAGGAATGGTATATATTAACTTTCCTTTGCAATAAATATTACACGAAAATCCCTACCCAAAGCAGTAAGAAAATTATACCAAATCCGGAAAAAATGGAGGCCACTAAGGACAGAGCGAGTTCTTTAAAAACATCTTTAGAGGACGTGACGCTAGTGACTTCGTAGACGAAGAACCACGCCGTGAAGAAAATAGCAATTCCAAGCAGCAGAAATGTGAGGTGTGGGAAGATCGCCGGGTTGATAGGCGACGCATAGCGCACCATTGACTCGATTTCCAGCTGAAAATAAAATCAATAAAATTAACCACCCTGAACAAATCAAACTAAAACAATTATAACGTAACACTGTGTAATATAACAAGGTTAAAATATTGTTAAAACTAACACTCATGTTGATTCTTTGTTAATATTCCTCTTATATCTTTAAACTCCGTAGAGAGAGGCGCAGCCCAACAATCGATCGCACCGGCCAATGATAGAACGTCACGACGTCGAAACGTCAATAACTTTTTTTTAAAATTTTATAGCCCTGGATTAAATCTTTTCAGCCTAGGACGAAATAACAAATATTCGCTATGATCACTATGACCCCTATAATCACAGTAATCTCTAAGGCACAAAGTCACAAACAACAGTGTAACAGTATAATATCTCGGAGAATTATTGGATTTATTGTTCCAACTTCAAGGCATATCTTTGAAATCAGACAATTACCTACTACTTAAGGCGTACCACGATAACTTAGCAAATGTCAAATGAGGTTTCCGATTTCAATACCGTTTAACCGTTCAAAGATTGTACACAAACAGAATAAGTCAACGATAGATTCTTTCTAATTGTAAAGTATAAAAACGATAGTTTGTAGATTTTCTTGTTTACCATTTTCATCGTTTAAATATTTTCTAAAGTACAAATAGTCGTAATAAGAAAAAATCCTAAACGAGCATTTGTTTTTTTGGAAAACAATAATAAACAATTTTCGTTCAGAAAAACACTTACCATATTTTCTATTGATAAAAAGTTTTAAATCCTTGCTAGATTTAAAAAACGACGTTAAAAAAATTTTTTTTTTTTACTGTGATGACAGTATTATCTGTGGTAGTTGCATAAACAACTGTCATATTTGACATTATTGTCAACATTTGTCAGTTTTGGTTTTATTATTTTTGATAAATGTGAACAAAAATTGTTTTGGTTTCAACTAAAATAAACAACTGTTTTTCACCATGTAGACGACTTACGTACTTACCTGGACTAGAACACGTGACAATGTCTACTCAGTGTTTCATAATGAGTGTCAACGGAGTTGCGCCTAGCATCATAGGCAATATAGATGCAAAACCTCTTCCACCGAAAGAAAAAGTGATGTCGTATGAAGAGAAATCAGTAGGTTCCACACCGTTTTTTAAGTGCGAAGCTTGTCCCTACATGGCAATGGCCGAGGATGACATAAAATTTCACTTATTCACTGTACATCCAGACCTAGCTAGAAGCAACGGCCTCGCGGACAACATTCAGATCCACTGTCCTGGCTGCACCAGCGTGTTCGACGCGGAGGAGACCTTGCGGACTCATCTGCGCAACCACCATAAAATGGGAGTCAAAGATGTTAGGAAAATGATTAAAAGTCTAGTTCAAATAGCACTCAAGAATGCCAAATTAAAGAAAGAAAGTAGAAAAGATGATTCACCTCCCGACTCTCCACAACAAGAAATCGCTGATGTAAAAATACCTCAAGTAATAGAAATATTGCCAGATACTGTGACTAGGAGTAGTGGGCCTCTGCCCAAAGGGGTTGCGTTCATATCTGTAAACGAGTTGAATAAAATGAGCACTCTAAACTTTGAAAAGATCGATCCTAAGGAAGTTATCCAAGAAGCGAGCTTAAATATTGTATATACTAATGAAGTTTCAACACAATATGTTAATGTATCAGAGACAGGTCCATCAAATACATCCTGCAATGTTATTGAAGTGTCAAGCGTTCCACCTGACTTGATATCCTCCATACCGAGAATAGTAGCAGACGATAAGACTTCTCCACAGAATATAAAAGACAAAGACACATCACATGCTCAGCAACAAAAATCTGATGCTGGTTTGCTCTCCTATCCACATAAATATGGCGATAAAGAGGAGACGATAGATATACAAAAGAAATTAACTCTGACATGCTCAATAGGAAATTGTTACTTTCGTTTTAAAGAGGAAAAGAACTTATTGTATCATCGCAAGTGCCATCAGAATGGAAAGCTGCAGTGCCAGGAATGTGGTCAGATTACCCTTTCGGTAGATGCCCTCCACACACACCTGTGGAAGGTGCATGCAATAGATATAGAACTGCCGACTTGTGAAATATGTGGCTTCAAGACATTCCGTAAATATAGACTACTTAACACTCATATGAAATGCCATGGAATCATAAAGGCGTACACATGTAAGGAATTTAATTTTAAAAAAGTAATATATCAAATACACTGAATGTTTTTAAATAAAACTACCTTATAACTAAAATCCAGATCAAATTGGTCTGAAGTCCTATTTGAGGGCATATGTTGCAGATACATTGCTACTCCTGAGTTCTAAGTTGTAATGCCTCCTCTCCAGTATATTTTGACTAACCACACCCTTCAAACCGAAACATAGCAGTATGCATGCTACAGCTTTACAGCAGAACCTTTTGTCACTACAGGCGAGCTTACAGCATAAGACTCTACCATCATACTCTATAGTATATTCACTGTTCAAGTGGTGATTGGTGGAAATAAGGTTTTTAAACATAAAAAAGCAGGCAGCTAAGCCACCTGATACAAGCACCTTCAGAAGTATTGCCAGCACGTTGATGGCCTTGAAGAAGGGCTTTTTAGCACCTTTCTTGAAGACCCCCATGTCATAGCGCACCATAACTTATTACTTACATTTATGTGGTAAAAAGGAGCGTTTACATGAGACTGTGGAGGACTGCCACCAATCCAGATGCTGTTGATGGAACTTCAATCTACAACAGGTTGTGTACTGAAGAAAGAGTTAGTGGCGATGCATCAGCTTAGGCCTCAGGTAACTGTTTATCAATATTTGTTTTTTGTTTATAGGTTCTGTCTGTTCCAAGTCCTTTAAGAATGCAAATCAGCTGTCCAAGCACTGCTTGGCTCACAAAAGCAGCGGAAATGTCAGGTGCCATATTTGTCAACTTGAATTCACCAATGAAAGGCGACTGAAGACTCATATTGCTGCAGTGCATGACAAAGTGAAGCCGTTCAAATGCAGTCATTGTGAATATGCGGCGGCTAGGAAGCCCCAACTAAAGCTGCATTTAAGATCACATTCAGGTATGAGTTTGCACGATTTATCACCACTCGCATCCTTCAGTGCTATGTCCCAGTCCTGGGCACAGGCTCTCTTAGGCATGAGCAGAGTTTTAACCCACAATGCAGTTAAAGTTTGGGTTACTTCCTGACCTTTTGAGAATAATTTGGTGCAACATCAACATGTATGTTTCTTCATGATAGTATAGCAAATTTTTAGCGTGCACAAAACTTCAAAATCAGAGGTAAATATAAAAAAGTAAGGAATTGAATTTGAAATTGAGAAAAGAAGGTAGTTGTAGTAATTGTATGAGACTGTCAAAAAGATTTTGACTGCTGTAGGAATTCAGTTGTTTCTAAATCAACACCACAAGCTCCTGGTCAAGAACCAATACCGACTGTACATGGCTTAATGTACTTTGATACTTACTGGTGATTACCTAAATAAGGGAATCACAGGGAATCTGGAGGTATTATACCGGTGCAGAAGGTCGGACCTGCCTGTTAGCATGTAGAAGTAGTGAGTTTGACTCTATGGAAGCATGTTGTCTCATAAGGCACACTGTTTATTTAAGACTACAGATATCTTTGTAATTTTATCCATCATGCTAAGCCGCACTGCCAGATTAATTATTAAGTGATAGTGTACTGCTACAAAATCTACATCGTTTATACTTATATTCTTTATACTTTGTCCTCCATCCAAAGGTTGTCTGGTAGAAATCTTAGCAATAATACCTTTTGTGTATTGATTTGTGTTGTTTATGTGTAGCTGGAATATTTCTAATGTTTTGCACAATAAAGCATATTGTATTTTGTATTGTATCGCTTAATCACAGCAGCGTTGTGAGGAATCCTTCATGTTTAGTTTTTACTTATTAATAATTAATACTGGTAGTCTTATGTCGAAAGCTCGCCTGCGGCGGTACCACCGCTGCACCTATGTGCCGTAAAGCAACAGTGTGAGAAATGCTGTGTTTCGGTTTGAAGGGTGTGGTTAGGCAGAAGACACCGGACTTGAGGCATTCCAACTTTGTACTCATGAGTTGCGACGCATCCATATACGACCGCTGATAGGACTTTCGTCCTAATTGAGGTTTAAAGATCAACAACACATTAATGTGGAGTCCATGGGCTGCAGTGAACACTTATCATCGGGTGGCCTGCATGCTCGTTTGCTATTCTATTAAAATATATATTGATTGAATAGCAACCGAAAATGCAGACCACCTGATGTTAAGCGGTCCCTGTGGTCTATGGACATCTACATCAAACCTCAACTATGACGGAATTCCTATCTTAGGTCGTATATGGATTCGTTGCTACTCCTGAGGACTGAGTCGGAATGCCTCCTATCCAGTGTCTTCTGTTTTCACACTGCTGCTTTACGGCAGATATGTACAGCGGTGGTACCACCGCAGCCGAACCTTCGACATAAGACTCTAACTACCATGGAATGACGATGTTAAAAAAAATATTGATTTTGATAAGATTATGAAAATTTTAACGGCTTTCAATTTGTTTCCAGGTGATAAGCCCTACGCCTGCGACGAATGTAGCTACCGTTCGGCCGACCACAAC
>DWKW01001118.1:0-13527 GCA_018250115.1 Doberes anticus
TCATGAGGACTAAGTTGGAACGCCTCTTTTCCGGTGTCTTCTGCCTAACCACACCCTTCAAACCGAAACACAGCAGTTCTAAGATTTAAGAATTTTAAGAGTTCATAAAAATCGATTCGGTTTTATCTACGTATGCTCGAAACTTTTCATATTGCTACTGACTGCAAAAAAATATGCGGAATATGTAAATTTAGTTAACAATGGAATTTATGCAAACGTATGTACTAGAATGAAATTATAATAGAGCCATGTCGATTTTCAAAAATATCATCAATATATAAAAATGATTCCGTTACAATTTTATAGTAGCAAAAAGGAGCAGCCCTCTGAAATTGTGACTTACACTTGAAATGAGCGAACACAAAAAACACTTGTATTAACGCCGATTACAAGCACACTAATCGCACGTACTTGTTTATATGTTTTTCATCTTACTAAATGGTAAGAAGAAACGTGTGACTACACATTTGATAGACATATATTGATAATATATTTTTTTTTTGTTGTTTTTATATTAATCATCAACCCATTGTTGTTCCACTCCTGAGCACGGGTCTCCTCTCCGAGATAAGAGTGCTTAAGCCATAGTCCACCACGCTGGCGATAAATAATTTCTTATACGCACTTAATTTATAAACATTATAAATAACAATTTCGAAAATTTACAGGTGCGTGCCGGGTTTTTAACCCCGACCCACCAAAGCGGAAGGTCGAGACTGTAACCACTAGGCTATCACTCACTCATTCTGATAGGCATTGATGGCATCTACTAGTCGTAAGTCAGAAGGCGTTCTAAGTAGTAGTAGTACCGGATATACCTTAGTACAATGTACGTGAGCCCAGATATTTTCTATTGTTTTTTTTTAAAGTAACGCATAGCTTATTTTTGTATAAAAATATAACCACAACTTTTTGTCAGTTGCACTAAAATGGGGAAAGTAAACCTAGGGGTCAGTAACACTAAGTAAGGAGTTAAATGAAAAATGTTTCAGTATCACGATGTTCAATGTTCAGATAGTGGATATAACAGCGAAACATTAATTGTAATCTACTCGTATATCAATTAATTAAACAATCTAGCAAAAAGCTTTAAAAGTCTTGCTGCAAGGTTTAATGTCTCCATTTTAGTGCAATTAAAAAAATCTCGTGTTTGAGAAGATTTTTTAAAGTTTAACTTATTTTCTCTTTTTGAATATTACAACTTGTTGTAAGGACAGAAAGTAAGCTCAAAATTTGTAAAATTTGTAAAAATATTCCTTATTTCTTTGTTAATAGGTATATCAAAAGGTTAATCAATCTAATAAGTGTGTTAATAAGTGTTGTGAAAAATGTGAGACTTTTCGCAATGAATGCTAACAAGTAAATAAGCTGTTTAACTGTACAAAATGCATTTTAATTTCTCATTGGCTGGTATGACTTTCGCTGTATCTTGATTTGCAATATAGTTTAGTATAGTCCATACTAGAGACATTCTTACTTAGTACTTGGGAGTAGGAACACATCACACTACATATGTATAACCTCAGGTGGGACTGTTGTCCTTCTACATGTAAAAGAAAAATAATCCTATTAATTTTTCTCGACTTTTGGAACTTAATTTACGCGTACAAAGTCTAGCTAGGTATAAATAAGTTACTTTATTACTACACATTTTGTGTATCTAAATAAGTTGGAAATGCATATTTTAAAAATTTATGTGAGGGCTTCATGAAACATGTCTTTATATGCAGTTATTATCAATGACAATACAATGACGATGATTGAGATTTAATTACGTTGACTTTCAGATGTAATCTTTGCAAAAAAAAAATTACAAATACGCGTTTTGTTATTGTGAATTTTATAGATCTGCCCTTCAAGGATAAGAATGGCGTTAACAAACAAATATCGAAGAATTTATTTTAAAAATATAAATACACTTCCTACTACGTATGATAATTTACGGAATGCAGGAAAAGGTAAATAGGAGACCCATAAGCGTCCGCATACAAAAATAAGTAATCGGAAAGCAACAAACCATCTAGATTGGGTATAAGTAGGTGCGTAGTTTTGCCACTTTTACTAGACGTAGTGCTTTATCCATCAGTAATTTTCCTATTAAACAAGTAACATTGTTGCTTATATATAACTTGTTTTGTTATTGAGATTATTATAGAATTTTCCCAATGTTCCTTGTGTTGTATAAAATAGTTAGGTACAACTTGTGATACACACAAGATTTGTTTCAATTTGAATCGGTATCTAACATTCCTTTGAAATATTAAACACATTCAGAAGCATTTAAACTCCCTGTGTCGTGGGTGCCATGGACACACAAAGACGGAGCTCTAAAACTATAATATAATATTATATAATTATATAATTCAAATTGCTCCTCTGAGAATCGAACACAGAACCATCTGAATGACCGGCTACGTTAACCACGTTGCCACAAGGGTCGTCAATTTATTTATTTCTTTCTCTTTTTTGTCTTGTTGGCCCGGAAATCCCGGTATAATTTTTTTCCTATATGGAGCTAATGTGAATCGAATCTAACTGAATAATACGAGTAAAACATTACTAATAAATCAAATGACTTCTGCGAGGCCATTTTGTTGGAAATAATAAGATACAGATTTATAGGTTATTTCCAATATTGGAATTATTCCATTTGTAGTGAACTTTGGTCGTAATATTAAACCAAAAGTAGTCGATCACAATCTATCTAATTATGTATTAAGAGGAGTTGCGATCATAGGTACCTATACATATCAATACTTACGTAATCTATATCATATACATATACAAATATACATATCAATAAAATTTCAAGCTTCCGTCTGTGATTTTTAAATTATTTTGATGGTGGCAGAATGTTACGACGAAGGCTTGCCTGCACGGCACCGCTGCTGTACTTCCTGCTTTAAGGCTGTGGTTAGGCAGTATACACAGAACAAGAGGCATTCCAACTTAGTCCTCATTAGAAGCAAGGCATCTACGTACATACGACTACAGAAACGATTTCGGTCCAATTTTAGGGGTTTGCAAGTCCTAATTTACGTTTGTTTTAGGAGTGGTGCAGACGAGGCTTCGACATAGTACCTATCATCAAACACACCACACTCCATATTATTAATCTGATATTTTGCTGGTGGTTTCTTAATAGAGCTTAAGATTGTACCAAAATCAATTGATAAGGAGGTAAAATGGAGGAGGAATGTAATTTTATTAGCTCTAAATTTCCACGCCGACGAAACCACGAGGACCCACTAGTCTGTAACAAAAATGACAAGATATCCATTGATATACGTTAATATACAAGTTCCCTTTATAGTAATTTGTACAGGAATTGACTCGAAACTTAGAAAGGGTCTTCATAATTTAGTAGATACGAATAACTTGTTGAATCTACTATATAAAATTTAGCATAGATGTTCCCCGACATAGCTGCTAAATTATGAACAGAGAGCGCTTTATCGATTCCTAAATTAATTAAAATGTTTCTTAAACATTTAAGTGCAGTTTTATATCTAGCAAGGTATTAAGGTATTAAACTATTATTCGGTTGTTAGAAATATACTTACCTACATTTAAATATTTGTACGATGAACATTTAACTAAGCGCCCTAATGTTAATTTCAGTTCAATTTAAATCAATTCAATTTTTTATTTAATCATGGCACGATACATTCCTATGAAGTTTTGGACAAAAAAAGGATTTCACTGTTTTGTATGTTTAAATGTTAATGTTGTTGTACTAGTATTGATTTTGGTAACCAACTTCAAAATGATTAACTTCAAATGCAGAAACAATTTTATTTTTATTTTTAAGTTGGCGTATGGTGTGGAACGTGAAATTATTTTATAATAAAATGAAACGAATTAATGTAAATGAAATACCTTTCAGTCATTGCTTTACTGTTACCTCGCACGAAAGCAGTATTTAGCTAATCATGAAAATTAGTCAAGATAAAACTTATACAAAACTTTAAAAATACATTTGGTGACGTCACGAAAAACTTATTATTAGATATTTAAAGTTTTTAGAACCTTGAAATGAAAATAAACTTTATAGTAGATATTGAGCTAATTCTACTGTTGTAAGTCAAACCAGATAGCTGTTTTATACAGTTTCCACCAAAGATACAGGCTTGGTAAATAACGCCATCTATTGTCAATGTCCTGAAAAAAGGTGTAAGTTTGACAAACTATAAAACCGTTTTTTATAAGTTGTTTAAAATGCCTGAAAAATGGCAAGGTGCATTCTGTTATTTTTATTTCAATTAAGCAGGGTATAGACTGACCGGAAATATAAAAACCTTTGCCATACTGCAGATTACCATCGAAATAATTTGTACAAGCACAACTACATTTGTGACATAAGTACATAATATGTGACAGCAGCGCCCTTATTGCATTCCTGGTCATATATAGATTAATATATAGGCCACGCCTTTTTTTAAATGTAACATAACTTCACTGAAAATCCTGATTATTGTGTACAAACGCTGTCATGATTCTTTGTAAATTATGATTAATAAGAAATATAATGATGATAAAACAAAGTACGTATTATTCAAACATAACATATTTATAATTTAAAATATTAAGAATTCAAATTATTTTTTATGAGTATATACTGACTAGGTACTAAGAGCAATAAAAAAAAATAGGTATTACACCTATTAAGTATACGTAGAGATTGCCGTTTTTTCTATACTCCACGTATATTTTCCAGTTACGGTAATCACGATGTTTAGGGTTGTATTTTTAAGATTTGGCGTATCAGATTAAATCAGTAGAAACGTGGTGATAGAGTTACCGATTATAACGTAACTGATATAATAACTTATTCACGTTTTAACAAACGTGCTTTATCGGGCACATTATAGTGAGCAAGAAACATCTAGTAACTCTTCAAGAAACATATAGTACCCACTAGCATATATTTATAATACATATCTAATATATTATAAGTACAACATAAAAATGCTTGATAATAATATTTAATGATCTAATTATATAAAACCTTTATAACATCTAATTAAATCAAGGTTGACAAGCAGTATTTCTGATTGGGGTAATTTAACGATAACTTACTTAAATAACAACTGGGGATTCCGGGCATAAACCTACTTATCTTATAGGTTTTAGTTTTGCTGTCTAAAAAATATATTTCATAATATTAAACTATTTATGTATAACTACGTTTTTTGGGATTTTTCAGAAGGAACTTTAAAAGCCGACATAAATAAGTACCTAAATGATATACAATCCAAAAAAAAACACTTTTTACCTACATATTTTTCAATCTACCTACAATGAAATGCCTCATTTATTCATTATTTCTAAATATAATTATCGTAATGCTCGTACATTAACATAGTCACTGTTCCTTATTTCTTTTAAATATTCTAATCATTTGACGGTATTGCATTTATCAAATACAAAACTATAAAAAAATCCAGTTTACTGAATCACATTGTCTAGTAATTTATAATTTTATAGATTGATCTCTTGTACGAAACAAAAATAGACCTATTAAAAATTTTGTCGTTTTTACTACAAATACTAGTTCCAACCTACGCCTATCTATAAAGGACGGACATTAGGAGAAAAGCACTATTATTCGCCTTCTCTCGTTAGTATGGTGACGCGTTAATGAACGGTAACATTGACTTGTTACCACTACTGAGTGCACCAGGGCATACTACAAAGAAGTTACCCGATCATCAGAAAATTTATAAAAAAGTGTGACCTTAAAAGTTACATTTCATATTTCGCACCGAATTAGCTAGATACTCGTACAAGATAACAAGGTCTTCCCTTATTTTTGATTATTGGATTATGCTTCGTTTTGTCTTTTTTTATTGCCTTTCACTTACTTCTTCCTGCTCTAAAATTAATGGCCGTATAAGTTCAAAATACTGTTACACGTAGGTACCGTCAGAACTTAATGAGGATATTTTTTAAAAGGTTGTCTACATTATATGCAGTTTCTTATTATTATTTGAGACTTCAGTGCAGTACTGTCACTGCAGTCCATTGCCATTCATGTAAAAAAGGCTTAAGATCCAATCAGAAGCCATCAAGTGTTGAAAAGATCCATGTCCTAATGTAGTCTATATGTATTGTGCGAGCCTATATTATAAAGTACTCTATGTCCGAGTCCTGCTACATTGCGATAGAAATACGCAGCGTTGTTTCCACATTCTTCCCATCATTTACATGTAAGTATTGTATTTACATTGTGTAGTAATTTGCACATTAGAAAATTTCACTTCATCCTTTTGAAAGAACTGCAAATAGTAAGTACAATCGTTTCAACCTTAATGTTATGTTACCATGAGGCCATCCATAAATTACGTCACACGTTAAGGGGGAGGGAGGGGGTCGACGAATTGTGACATTGTGTGACTAGGGGATGAAGGGGGTCCTAAATTTCGTGACGTCACATTTCAAAATCTATTTTAATGTAAGTGTTAAGTAAAACACGAACTTTGAACTATTAACGACAAACTCAAAAAACCTTTGCATTTCTATTTGTTGAATAATAAGGTTCAAATTGTTTTGTCGGCCATTCGCGAGGCCCCAAACGAGAACGTGGTTGCTGTACCAGTTATAAATAATTTAAAGGAGTGGGTTCATAGTCCATGGACTCAAGATGATTAAGTTTGATAAATAATTAATATAGTTCATCGTTTTTTGTTTTGTTAATTTCTTGAAATGTTTGATCTGATGTTAAATTTATTAAAAAATCACTTAAATTGAAAAATTCGGAACTGCTGTTTTAATTTAATAATTATTTCTAGATGTAAAATTGTAAAACATGTAACGTCACACTAGGGAGGGGGTCACAAATGTGACCAGCTGTGACAAGGACGGGGGAAGGGGATCAAAAATCATGAAATTCGTGTGACGTAATTTATGGATGGCCCCTATTTAATATTTTAATTTAAGGGAAACATCTACCAATAGTTTCGTGGCAGATATGAAAATTTCTTAAAATAATTAATTATGGCTCTCGTCGGAAATCGTCGTATCTTCGGCGTGTCGTCGTATCGTGGCATGTCGTCGAAAATCGTCGAAGTCGTAAAATGTTCATCAATATTAGTAAATACAAGACTTCCACTCGCGACACAATCGCTACGCTGAAAAGGCACCGCACTCAACGTAATCGATGTCAGGAGTCAAAAAAAGCTACTCTGCGGAAATAAGATCCTTAAAAGTACATAAAGATCCTTAAAAGTACTTAAAAGTACATAAAAAGTTTTTCTTTATTATTTTCCAATTCCAAGATGCATCCATAACAGAAATTAATTACTTTATCAAAAATAACTTTAATGTACGGACTTGACCTTCGTTAACGTAGACACTGTCATTAGAACTTTTTTTCCATCTATTGACGAATAGACAAACTATGCACATATGATTGTCATTAACTTTTTAGGTTATTACCCGTTAGATGGCGTTCAATCCGTTGCTTTTTATGCATCTATTTGTGTTACGATTGATATAATTTTAGTATATTGATTGCAACAATGAGTGTATTGTTAGAATTACAGATTGCGTATTTTCAATTTCAATATAAAATTGATCATTTGGAAGTTTTTTTTTGGGTTGCCAGAGTCATTACGTGGGGTCCATTTGTAAATTTAAAATCGACATTAATATAATAGAGAGAAATCAATAATCATGTTACTTCTTTACCGTTATTACCTTGTTTAAATTTTATATTAATTAATTGAGGAGAGTGGGTTTTACATATTGTTATAACTAAGTCCATTACCGGCAGTGGTAGTACTGGCAGCCCTGGAATGGAATGGAATGGGAGGGGAGTGGGAGTTGGGAGTGGATACCACAGAGTATATTGTACATGGTGGATACTAATGGATACTGGATTTCAGTGGATTTTGTGGTGGATATATTATGGATAGAAAAAATATTTTTTTTTAGAAATCGCTGTTCCTGCGTTTTGGCTTCGATACCAAAGGATGTTTGTTAAATTTATGAAGCTGTTAACGCCTAGTAACTTTTTAGTGGCAAAATTCATTAAAGATTATTAAGGCAGCTATTTTTATAACCTAAATTAGTCATCGAGCTGAAGATAAATGAAGAGGTGACAAACGTAGTCTGGAATTACATTAGTTGTAGTAAAATCTCATTGCTACTTAGGTACCTTTATCTTACTGTGATGATCTCAGATGGTTATACTATAAGAAGTATCAGAATTCTGGGATTTTTGTTGGTGAGTAAATTCAGCAATCTATTACTACTAATTATATGCTATTTAATACTATCGGAATTTGTATACGCCCATTATCATTAAATGATAAGAAAATGATTTACTTTTTGATATTTGATCGGCTTATCTAAAAATAATTCAAATGCAGAAGACGTTCATAAAACAAATTTAAACCAATCGGTAACTTTCACAGTTTTAGAATCGCGTGATCTCTCTCTCAGATATTTTGAATTAATTACTAACTCATAAATTCAGTGTTCGTCAATTTCTTACTTTCACATCACTACATTAACCTACTTAGTATCAAAACTAGTAACATATATTTCTTTAAGGTTAACGCAACTATATATGTGAATACCCAATTTAGTTGTAGGTACTTAAACAAGTAGTTTAGTTAATTACATCTGCAAGAGTTACTAAAAAAAATTAACTGTGGTGATCATCACTCACATCACACATCATTGTGAGTTTTCCCATGGGCATTAACATGTTGAAAGCAAACACTGCAATATGACCCTGAAAAATCAACAATACCATAGTGAATGATGTGACTCTGGTCTGGTAACTACTCAAACATATAAACAGATTTTGGCTGCTGGGTATCTATCTTAAAATTGAAACATTGGCTTTTTACAACTAACTTTTACAACTTTGAGGACTAAGTTTGTATACCTAATCAATCAATAAAATTCAAGTAACCAGAGATCAAATTTTTATTAGCATTATTTATTTTAGTCTAATATTAAATTAAGGTCTCATAAATTTATTTCTTTATTTTTATATTTAAACTTAACTAGCATGCAGGCAGTCTGATGTTCATTAATCACTGTAGCTCATGGACTTCCACATCAGACATCAAATAGGTCTGAAGTCCCATATGAGGTTACTTCTACGGGCTAAGTTGAATGCCACTTGGCGAGTATAGTCTTCGTACCACGCGCCATTCCAACTAAAACACAGTAGTGTGAGCAGTGCTGTAGTTCTCATTCCAGTAGATATAGGTGCTACAGTTGTGTTGCCTGAGCTTTTAACATATGACCTTCAATTTTTGATATAGGCCTTCTATCACCATTAGCACTTCTAACAATTTTTAGTACTAAATTACATAAATTTATACATGTAAAGAACAATAATTGTTATAATCTTGGTATAATCCATTTTAGACTATATAAATGAAAAATATTACCACAAGAACACATATTCATGTAAAAAATTTGACTTCTTTACAATTTAAACATAAAATTTTCACAAAACTGCTATTTACTACTGATTGAATTTCAGGCAATCTTTTGCCACTAACTTCATTTCATCATCAACCCAGAATTGAGAGTGAATAGTGCTCCTCTGAGAACAATTTGAAGAACTCTCACGCATGCAGGTTTCTTCACAACATTTTTCTTCACTTTTAAAGCATGTGATAAATAATTAATAAGAAATACATAATTTAGAAACAATTATAAATAACAATTTCAAAATTTTGAACTGTATGCCAGTATTTGAACCCTATTTGGCAGACAAGTTTCAGTAAGCCAGTAATCAGTTATACTGACTCTAAGATTTTAACTGGAGTTGATGGTGGTAGTCTTATATGGAAGTGCTCAAGTCTTCCAGAATGCTGCATTAATCCACTATACTGCATTTATAAAAAAATTGCCACTATTTCAAACACTCAAAACCTACACATTCTTAGAAGAATTAAAAAACTACTTTATATGGCTTTCAGCCAAGAAGCTAACACACTCTAAAACTATAACGAAATACATTAGAAAATTGAAGTAAAATACTGGCATAGCAGAAAACTTTGACTAATTCTTATACAAAACTATCTAGATTAATATTATGATTTCGTTGTTTATTTTCCTACTCTGCATATAACAAACACTCTTTATAACAAAAAATTACTTAATCCCTTGAATGATTCATGTACAATGGTAATGAATTTATTAAAATTCAGCACTCATAAGTATGTAGAAAGTATCAGAAACAAATGTAGATCAAAAATTTGATATCACAGTATCTTAGTTTGACTTTGTGCTTCAAATTATGAGTGCTATCGAAACTGGTGCTGTAGTTTGACTGTGATTGATTAAGAAACATACACACAACAATCAAAACAGGTTTCAGAAAGAACAAAAGGTTTTTATTAAAAATATGATACCAATGTACCCCAGTAAAAAATTTGTAAATGTATACTATCCACATTAACTTTATTTGAGTTGGTCCATTTTACTCTTTGTTCATTGATCTCGATTTTGTGTACTGCAGCACACTTAATGAAAATGCCAAGTAATGTCTGTCAACTTTAAAACCCCTTCATTCATTTTTGTATAAGTGTAAGCTCTATTATTAACATATTGATAATTGAAACTAACTGCAATATTTTCTTAAAACCTGGTAGGTGTGATCGATATCAGTGATAAAAATCAACCAGGACAATGTTAGCTAAAAGTCCAGATACATTTTCGACCATCAAATTTAATCAACTTTGTATTTGTCTTGATATTAATGACATTAATGTCTTAATGATCAAATAATTTACCAAACAAATGAGTCCACACAAAACATAATTGCAACAAATTTCAAAATAAATATGAGTTTCCATAGAAAAACTTTAAAAAATTCAAAGCAACGCGAAATGTTGGCGCGTTCATTTATTTCGTACTATTTGATTATGAGCTATGTATTCGAGACGAAACAGCTTTGTTTCAAATTTATCTACAGCACTCCAGATATGTGATGTATGTATTTATGTTAATCCCTCTTGAGCGACCCTCGCGCCCGACTTAGTCATCTCCGCGGCAAGTCTAGGCAGTCTATCCAATAGCACGTTCCTTGTCGGTCGGCTCTTCGTTAAGCTTCTCGGTTTTCGGTTCACGTTGACGAACCTTACGTACATCGCTACAGCTTCTAACGACATCAACACGGTACTTCGTTTAAACGTGGACGAGAAATTGATGTAAGTCTGCTTCTTTTTTAACAGTGTATAATGGAAAATTGATACGTAATTAATTTTTAATTTCAAAATCTGCCTTTTAAATTCCAAGCAAAAAGATAATCTTAATACTAACGAAAAAAGTTTTAAGTTTTAATAATATGTATAAATATAAAGACATCTGTATGTATGTTATGTGTATATGTATATTTATACACTTCTATAAATAGATATATTTATATCTATATGATATTCAATTTATTTCAATTATATTATAAAGCCGTAAAGTTTGTAAATTTAACTTAATTTGATTGACTTCAATTCAACCAATATATATAATGGACCTTCAGAGTGGATATAGGCTATATTATCTCCATAAAATTAAAGGCGTTTACGTGGAGACTAATTTTGCAACGTAATTCGACGAAAAAACCGTCGAACGTTTCTTAAGAACGCTGACTTAACGATAAAAGATACATATATGAATGCAATCTATAGACAATTTGTAGAGCTTAAAAAGGTCTGTAAAAAAAGTTCCCGATGAAATACGTATTTTTTTAAAAACAGCATTACTACCTGATTGGAAAATGTCATTATGCCTCGGTCTATTAGCATTCTCATTCTCTTTAATATTAACGGTTATTAACATTTTAGCCAAATGTTTTTTTATTCAAAGGTTATCCTTATTGTTTTAATTATTAACATTGTATTTTTTTTTTTCAAATAATATTGTTATCACCTCTAAGTGAAACTATAATTATGTATGTAGAAACTTACGGAAAAATCATAACTATATTGTAGTAACATATAATTTTGTTGGTGGTTCATATAATAAATAAATTTTCAAATTCAAATCCCGACAGGCGCTAAGTTTCGGAATTGTTTCTAAATTATGTGCGTGTTAGAAATTAATTATCACTTGCTTAAACCGCGAAGGGAAACATCGTGAGGAAACCTGCATGCCTGAGAGTTCTCCAAAATGTTCTCAAAGACATATGAGATCCGCCAATCTGAACTTAGCCAGCGTGGTGGACTATGGCCTGAACACTCTTCTCTGAGAGGAGACCCGTTCCCAGCAGTGGCACAATGATGGGTTGATGGTGATACATAGAACCTCTGCACTTATAATTTTTCGTAAAAGACACTTATTGCTACGTGTTTTGCGGTGAAGAGGAAACCTGCATGCCGTAAAGTTATCCATAGTGTCCTTAAAGGCATGTAGGCAGACAAGACATGAAGTCTATCAATCCGCACTTAGCGTGGCGTACTGTGACTTAATCCCTTCTCATCTCTACTAAGAACATACTCGTGTCGAACAGTGAGACTGTAACGGGTTGGTGATTAAATGAGTAGTAGCAATCGAGCATGCAGACCTTTTGATATCTTTGTTGTTGTTGATATTTATTTTGGGGATCAACATTTCAAGAATCGCTTCGCCGATATCACGATCTCGTGATTATTCCGCCTAGAGTCCGACTTTTGCCTCCATAGGGCGCTGTACCCATTATTGCGAACCGCTAAGGCTCGAAATTTTTAATTCAGAGCCCATATCATTTTAATATTGTATGCCGCATTTTGGCCTCGATCCCTAAGAATGTAAAAGGGCGTGGAATCTCTCTGTAAAGCTGTAATTGTTTGTACGCAATAATCTCAGGAAATACTAATCAGATTTGAAACATTATTATTGCATTAGCTAACTACAATCAAAACTTCATGATATGACACTAACGAGGGTAAAACCGCGAGGAACAGCTAATCTTTAATAAAAAAGCTGCCAATGTAAATGTAAAGTACCTGCAAAGATATGTTTAGGTATATGTCATTATTATAATGTATGTACTTATTTTTACGATCATACCTTCACATACATTATTCTTACATGCATATTCTTATGTTCAACGTTCTAGAAAAATAATTATGACCGCATAATTAAAAAGCATACACCATTGTTATTTAGTACAAAAAGTTGAATGCTTAAAGATAAGCACAATATTTGCATACGGTTTCAGACCTGTAGCTTTTGTTACCAAAGGGTTAATTAAAAAAAACTTATGTAGCTACTAATATTTAGTTCTTTCTTTTTCAGATAGTTCTCTTGAGCAAGTTTGTAGACAGTAGTCGCTGCTGTGATACTAATCTATCATTTGGTGAGTCTGAAATTTACTTTACATTTTAAACATAAGCACCAGCACTATATATAAGTTTAAATATTTTGTCTTACTGACGATCACTTTTGCAAAAAATGTTTAGGCAACTTTTTATGAACAGTCTCGCAAATTGTCTCTTTATTCACCACTAGATGACGCCAGCGACTTCGTCCGCGTTGTAACTAAACTTATATGAATTTATTTTACATGGAGGCATGCCAATT
>DWKW01001119.1:0-13520 GCA_018250115.1 Doberes anticus
AGTCAACAAATGAAAAACAAAAAAATGTACAATATAATAATAATGTTTATATGAACAGAATAGCAAACAAGCATGCAGGCCACTTGATGTTAATTGTTCTCTGTAACCCATGGATATCAACACCTGAAGTTGTGTGTGGATGTGTTGCTACCCATGAGGACTAAGTTGGAATGTCTCCTGTTCAGTGTCATCCGCCTAACTATACCCTTCACACAAACACACACAGCAGTTCTCTCATTGCTTCTTTCTGGCAGAAATAGGTGCTGCAGTGGTGCCGCCACAGTTGGGCCTTCTCTACCACCATCAAAATTATCCTTAAGTGGTGAGGTGGCCTTGTCTAAAAAACCATATTGTGTCATGAGGTGGCCTGTATGCCTGTTTGTCCATTTTTTCCATAAAAAGGTGAAAAACTAATAAAATACAATAAAACACTTAATTGTGTGAAGTGAATAAGCAATAATAAGTAGTACTGCTAAAAATGATAGTCTTATCGCTAAATTATGAATACCTTTCCAACAAACCCTATTTAAAAAAAATTGTTACAGATACCAGATTTTGACAACATGTATTTGGACATGAATGGTATCATCCACAACTGTTCTCACCCAGATGACTCAAACCCTCATTTCCGTATCACAGAGGAGAAGATATTTCAGGATATATTCCACTATATTGGGATCCTTTTCCAAATCATCAAGCCCAAGAAACTGTTCTTTATGGCTATTGATGGAGTAGCTCCGAGGGCTAAAATGAATCAGCAGAGAGGCAGGAGGTATTTGCATAATACTATGACCTACTGGGATTCGGCTTATTACTAAAACTTTAAACCCCCCTCTAAATTAGTTTCCCAAGGGTCGGACATAGACAAAAACTGATTTTGGGGATCAGCAAGGTCTAAAAGTCGACCCCTATTTAATTAATACAAGATCTTTTTTTAAACTTTCAAAATACTGTATATGTTGTGTTACATGTACCAATAAGTATGACTAATATTTTGGTAGGAAGCATGATTGTTGAAGTAATTTGGCTATGGGGGCTGAGGTATCAGTTCATTTTGGCCAAAATAGTTTGGGGGATTCCCAAGGATTTCTTTAGACAATAGTCAACTATTTACTTGGCATCACTAAGATCTTGTTTCACAAAACTTATGTACTATACAAATACCACATTTGGTGTTATAAAAAAATTAAAATGGACCTCAATGCTGAGGAAGTTTTGCTGTCACACAATCTGCCAAACAATGAATTTGTTAAATAACCTTAACCCAACATTGTGAATTTGGCCGAAATAATATTAATAATATAATAATATAAATATTATAATATAAACATAGGATTGGAGCTATATAGGCTGACCCAAAGCCATATTTCCACAAATTAAATTGAATGATTTCACCACATGGTTTAATCAAAGTTGTGAAATGTCTTTTTAGAAATCTACAATTGAGGAATTATTACATTTCATATTGTATTATTCACTTAGCTGTGAATACTTGTTTAATCAAACCTCCACCAACCAGGACTTAGCCAGCTCAGTGGGGTTATGGTATAAGCCTTCTTATTGCTGAAACGAGACCTATACCCTGTATTGCAACAATAACGAGTTGATTATGATGATCAAACCTACTATTAAAGCTCTTTGTTCCTCCTATAATAATAACTAATAATGATTTCACTTTGTATTTGTTAGTATTGTGAGATTATTAATTTTTATTTATTCTCACAGATTCAGATCAGCCAGGGAAGCAGAAAAGTTAGAAGAGGATGCCAAAGCTAAAGGTAAAATATTTGTTTTACCAAGGGAAACATTTCAATCTTCTGTTTATTAAATAAATAAAATAAAATAAAATGAGCCTTTATTGCTGTTGAACCATAATTTACAATATATGGGTTTTGCATTAGATACCAATGATCAGTTTCCCTACAACAGCTTGTCCTTCGACAAACGCCTCCTCCAAAGACTAACACCTATCTCTGTCTCTTGCAATTCTGATCCATTAATTTTCCCAACATTTCATTTGTCGACCTTTACTTCTTTTACCATCCCTTGGATACCACTCTGAAATTATTCTAGTACATTTGTCATGTTTCTCTCTTATCATGTGTCCTGTCCATTTCCATTTAAGCGTTTTGCATACTTTATTCGCATCTTTAAATTTTGTCGCATTTTTAGTTTTGTTTAATCTAATTTCATCTTTCTTCTTACCCCGATTACACTTCTCTCTATTCCATTTTGACATATTAATATTTTGTTGGTTAGTTTTTCTGTTAATGCCCATGTTTGACAATTGTTATTAATAAACATTAAATAAAAAGTTTCTGGCTCTATCCAATTAAGTAAAAATAGTTGTAATTAAAAGTATGTCTTATGTATAACTTATTAATGAAACACCAATATTTATATGATAATTCAGCCATGGAATTTTTAAGCTTCCAAAACTCTGTAGTCGCTATGTTGACAATTTGATATAATGTTGTGTTTGGATTCTAATTCAAATATTTTATTGAAAAAAAATTGTTTGTCTTCCTTTCCTCATTCCACATAGCCAATGAAACGCAAGGCAGGGCGTTGAATTGGACAGCAGATTAATTATTTAAAAAATCCACATTTCTATGGATAATAGTAAAATAAATTTGATTGAATAAATAATTACAACAAAAACAAAATTATGGAGTGGATTACATTCTTGTATTTGAATTGTATTGTAAAAAAATTATGAAAGTACATATATGTAAACATATTTTATTTCCATCTTTTTTTTCATATGTTTTCAGGGGAAGTTTTACCAGAACAACAGCGATTTGACAGTAACTGTATTACACCAGGCACTGTGTTTATGGCTCGACTGCATGAACAGCTAAAGTACTTTGTTAAGAGTAAGATGACTACTGACCCACTGTGGTCGAAGGTGAAAGTTGTGTTGTCAGGACATGAGGTGAGCACTACTGAGTTTGCTGAGCATCATAATCATCAACCCATAAAATAAAATAACTGACTGTTATCTGCCTCCCAACTTATTTCCTTTATCAATTATGCAGAAAAGGGTAAATGGCTGACCCATGGTCCATTGGGTAAACATTGGTCCTTACAAAGACTACAACTTAGGCCTTACAAGACTAGCAATCTTACCTTGCAAGCTTTGGTTAAGATGGATTAGTAAGTGTGAGAGGCTAACCTCAGAAATCACATGAAGAATCTGTTATACTAAAATATGCTCAGTATGCCTGAGAGTTCTCCATAAAGTTCTCAAAGGCATGTGAAGTCTGCCAATCTGCACTTGGCCAGCGTGGTGGACTACAGCCTATATTCTCTCATCTCTGAGAGAAGACCCATGCCCAGCAGTGGGACGATAATGGGTTGCTGATGATGATGATGATGATGATGACGTATTAATATATAGATAATGTACTATACACATCACATGTCAACTTACAAAAATCTCCAGACCCCAGGTGAGGGTGAGCACAAGATAATGGACTACATCCGCTGGGCGCGTTCACAACCCGACTACGACCCCAACACGCGCCACTGCCTGTACGGACTCGACGCCGATCTCATTATGTTGGGCATGTGTACGCATGAACCGCATTTCGCACTTTTGAGAGAGGAGGTACCTATCTTTTTTTTTTTTATAAGCAGAATAGCAAACCCCCATGGACATCCACACCTGAGGTTGTGTGTGGATGCGTTGCTACTCCTGAGGACTAAGTTGCAATACCTCCCGTCCAGTGTCTTCTGCCTAACTACACCCTTCAAACCGAAACACAGCAGATCTCACACTACTGCTTTACAGGAGAAATAGGTGCAGCTGTAGTGCCGCCGCAGGCGAGCCTTTGACCTAAGACTACCACCATCAGCTATCTAAATTATTATTATTATATATATATTTATAGCTAGTTAAATAAGGTAGAACAATAGTTGTTTTGGCAGTGGGGTACCCTCGAGTTTCTTGCCTGGTTTGCGCTGTTTATTTTATGTTGACAGCATGCAGGATATCAGATATGTTTTTTTATTTGAGTTTGTAGACTTGAACCCATTGCCTTGGGCACTGGTTGACACCACACTAGGTTGTTTGGGCCTCGTCTGATGTTAAGCGGTCACAGCAGCTATAGCTCACAATTCCAAACACAAATAGAACTGAAGTCCTATATGAGGTTGTGTGTGGATGTGTTCCTACTCCTGAGGAGTATTCTGCCACACTCTTCAAATCTAGCTCAGGATCTGAACTGTGTTTCAGTTTGGAAGGTGTGTTTAGTCAAGCTATACTGACAGTCTAATAGACAGGATCTCGCATCTCGTGTTACCTCTCACGAGTAGCAACACATCTATGCACAGACACATAGGACTTTAGTCCTATTTGACTTTGAATGTGGAAGTCTATGGGCTAATGTGACCACTCAATATCAAACCTTATGAGTCAGCCATCCTGGGCCTGACTATCCATACATATGGTTTATGTATACTTAAATATGGAATATGCTGTAGAAAGTTTAATTTCCAGGTTAAATTCGGCAAGACAACGCAACGTGCGACCAGCCCTGAACAAACCAATTTCTACCTCCTTCATCTGTCTCTGCTCAGAGAGTACTTAGATCAAGAATTTATATCAATAAAATACAAATTACCTTTTGAGTACGACATTGAAAAGATTGTTGATGACTGGGTCCTCATGGGCTTCTTAGTAGGCAATGACTTCATACCCAACTTGCCAAATATGCAAATTGGAAACGACGCATTGCCGCTTTTGTATAAGACATACATGACTGTGCTGCCTATGTTGGATGGTAAGTTATGCTATTTTATTAATTGCTGCAGTAGCAATATTTTTTATGCTTCACCGCCTTCATCAGACTATTGTTCTACTGCTTTCCACGGGTCTTAGAGATAAAATAGTTTAGGCCATAGTCCACCACGCTGACCAAGTGCGGATTGGCGGACTCGACAGCCATTGATAACATTACGTAGAAGAGGCGTTTTCCTTCACAGTTATCTTTATTTGATGGTTGTAGAGTCTTATGTCGAAGGCTCGCCTGCGACGGTACCACCGTTGTCCAATTTCTGTCGTAAAGCCGCAGTGTGAGAACTGCTGTGTTTGGGTTTGAAGGGTGCAGTTAGGCACAAGACACTGAACAGGAGGCATTTCAACTTAGTCCTCACGAGTAGTGCATCCAGTACTATATACTACCTCAGATAGGTCCTAGTTAAGATTTGATATGGATGTCCATAAGTTGCAGTGACCACATAACATCAGGTGGCCTGCATGCCTGTTTGCTATTCTGTTGATATATATTTTTAAATAGAAACAAAAGCTTTCACGTGGTCTTCAGACACACAGACATGCAGATAATTTAGTTTCAGACTTGATGTTAAGTGCCCATATGGCACTCAACGTCAACTAGGACGGAAGTCCTACCTGAGGTCGTACGTGGATGCGTTGCTACTCATGATAACTAAGTTGGAATACGTCCTGTCCAGTGTCTTCTAGTCACGCTCTTAAAACCAAGACACATCACCACACTGCTGATTGACGGCAGAGATAGGTGCAGCGGTGGTGCTGGCGCGGGCGAGCCTTCTACATATAATCGTTTACCCCCATCAAATGCATCGTCGAGGTGCGACTTCAGCGATACTACTGTACTTATGTCGTAAAGTGCTTCAACTGCCGTGGTCCCGTAGATAGGATGTGGTGACCACGTATTAAATGTATATAGTTATTGTGCAAGATTTTTTTAGGTTACATCAATGAAGCAGGCGATCTAAATCTATCGAGATTTGAAGTTTTCATGGAGGAATTAGCTAAGATTGACAAGGAGAAGTTCCAAGACACATACACAGATTTGAAGTACTTTGAGGCTAAGACTGGCAGGCGGCCTACTACAAATGAAAGGAAACAGGTATGTAGACTATTTTCAGTTTATGACACTTCGTTAATGATGATCAGTATGGCGCAGTGGTCAACATGCCGGTCCGCCGGGCGGAGAGTCGTTGGTTCAATTCCCAGTACGGCAGAAATTTGAATGGCGAATTTATAATTCTGTGCCTGGTCTGGGTGTTTGTGTGCTTGTTTCTGTGCGTCCATTGCACCCGCGACGCAGGGATTTCGAGTGAGGGTATAAAAGTGTGATGTGTGAACTTTCAAAAAAAAACCTGACATATTATGTGTGTGTGTTTACTTTCAGTACAAACCCAACAACGATGACACTTTCAATGTGAACATTGAGGACATAAAGTCCAACAGGCCTGATGATGAACTTCAGGCTCTCATAGATGCCACACAGGATATGGTGAGTTTTCCAATAGTGCATAATAATAAACATAGGACAAACGTCTTAGTAAGGTAAAAGTAAATCAATAATAAATAAAGTGAGAAGTGAAGTTCCTTATTCAAATCCATTTAGCCTCCTGAGCTTTTATTTAATATTATTATGCTATACAGTTTCTATTTAAAATGATAAAATTCAGTGTCTATTTAAAATGATAAGTACTTTCAATATTGATTTATATGTTTTTTAACTAAATTACTCTTCAGTTTATTATTACAATTCCTCTTATTATTTTTTTTTTTTTTTTAATAATAAGAAACGATAATGTCCTCCACCTGATGTTAAAAGTTCACTGCAACAATGGACATCAACATCCAACCTCAAATAAGACTGAAGTCCCATTTGAGGCTGTGCGTAGTTACTGCTAACGGTTAGAATTTGTACTATCCTGCTTAACCATACTGCTGCTTTGCGGCAGAAATAGGCGGTGCAACCGCAGACAAGCCTTCGACGTAAGGCTCTCCCAAATTCGAATATCTAATCATAACGGATATGGTATCTTTGACTTGAAGTAAGTTAAATAATTGTAACAAAATTATTGTTTCAGTACATGGAAGATATGGAAGATGGTGAAGAATATGAAGATATTAGTGATGGTAAATATACAATATCCTTTAAATGTTGGCATAAACCAACAATAACATAATCATAATTATGGTGTAAAATGAGTGGATAGCCTAGTGGCTACGAATCTCGACCTTTTGCTTCAGTGTGTCGGGGTTTTATTCCCGGAGCCAACTCTAATTTTTCGAACCTATTATTTATCATTATTTCTAAATTATGTGCGTGTTACATATAAATTATCACCGCGAAGGCCATAGTCTATCACGTTGGCCAAGTGGGAATTGGTGGACTTCACATGCCCATGAGAACTCTCAGGCATGCATGTTTCCTCACCATATTTTCCTGCACCGTTAAAGCGAGTGATAATTAATGTATAATACGCACATAATTTAGAAACAACTATCAACAACAATTTCTAAATTTAGAGGAGCTTGCCGGGATTTGAACCCCGACCCACCGCAGCGGAAGGTGGAGATTTTTAACCACTAGGCTGTCGCTCACACTATCCATCACTGTTATTGTATTAAAAGATAAAAGGTACTAATATTTACAATACCGGTTTAAAGTTATAATTATGTAACAGATGAAGCTAACTTCGAGATGGAGTTTGTTCTACACAAGAAAGATTATTACATGAGCAAGTTGGACTATTCAAAAGTTACTCCGTAAGTTTATGATTATTATTGAAAGTATTATGTAGTATTATGAAAAGAGCTGTTTTAGATTTTCACAGTTGTTCCCTGAATTAGAATTAGTATTAACAGGATATTTACAATATATAGGACAACCTTGTTTCATATATAGTATAGAACAAATTACGCGAACTATATCATGCCGCATAGACCAGAAAAAAACAGTGAAAAATAATGAGAGGCACAAATCTGCCATAGCTAAACATTGCTGTACCCAGTCCTACTACTACTACTAACTACTTAATCTAATTAATTGCTGGACTTGCGCCACTATTTGTCCAGGATGGTAAGAGAATCTATTAAGATCTCGAAATGCAAAACTACAATCGAGGTGATGGGTTTACAACCATCCATTATTAGTTAAAATTAAAACACAATACGAGTCCAAAATCTATTCAATGTGCCACACGCAGTGACAGTGTGATTTTGTATTGTCGTCACTTCGAGTGCCTGTGGTACTCAAAGTTAAGCCGTATCAAAAGACGGAGGTAGTGTTGACCGTTTTGTATGCTCATAATAAATTCATTACTTACGTGCACGTTCCAGTATACCCGTCATGTTTACGTACTTGTACGTAACTGCGCCGTAATATACGATAACTCCAAAATGATATGGATCTCGATAAGTATCCCCTTAATACTAAAACTAACTCAAATCATTTTTCTGTATTTCGTATACTAGAACTAAAAGTCCATAGAGTAATAGCAGTAAAAAACCTTTGATATCTTAGGGAAGTGCTAGCAAGCCAAGCGGAGGGCTACGTGCGCGCCATACAATGGAACTTGTTCTACTACTACAAGGGCTGCCCGTCCTGGTGCTGGTACTACCCTCACCACTATGCGCCCTACATCTCCGATATTAGGGGCTTTAAGGACCTCAAAATCACTTTCGAAATCGGCAAGCCTTTCAAGCCATTTGAACAGGTGAGAAAAGCTGGCATGCAAGTCATCTAAGTCACTCCTTTGTATATCCACTAGTAAAATAAATCCACATCGGAGTACTGCCGTTCCAATTATAACGTAATAGCAACAGAGCATGCGATCAATCACCTGTTAAGTAGTCACTGAAGCCCATGGATACCCACAGTCAACCTCAAATAGGACCTGACTCCTGTCTGAGTTTGAACGTAAATGCTGTGCTTACTCCGTAAGATTAAGGTGGAATGTCTCCTGTCCAGTGTATTCTGCCTAACCACATCCTTCAAACTGAAACACAGCAGTGAGCACTGCTGCTTAAGTGTGATGTCACTGTCAGACTTTAGCAGTAGTACTGTCGCAGTTGAGCATCCAATATAAGACCCACCATCAAAGAGTTTCCTTAACACTTATCAGTTTAAAGACAGAACAGTGTCTTATATTCTTCCAGAAAATATCAGTATCCTTTATACTACCATTATAAACTTGTTAAGTAAATGTTAAGTTAATGTCCTGGGCCAGACTGGGCATGGTTTTGGTTTTAAAAAAAATTTCAACTTTTACTATGATGTAATATTTTTAATCACAAATAAAAATGTACTTCCTATATTCACAGCTGTTAGCGGTGTTGCCAGCTGCAAGTAAGCATCTGTTGCCTACTCCATTCCACGATCTGATGACTGAAGAAGAATCGCCCATATTTCACTACTATCCTATCAACTTCGAAACTGATCTGAACGGCAAAAAGAATGACTGGGAGGCAGTTGTTCTGATACCTTTCATTAACGAGGTAAGTTTAACTTCAAGGTATTTTGAACGAAAGAAGTTATATTGAAAAAAGTATTGTTAAATGAAATAGGTAATAGAGCTTTACACCTATTCGTTGCGCTCGTTACTATTATTTTTAACAATATGTTATAAACTACTAACAACAAATAAAATTATAATTTTTCTTTATGTTGTCCGGCAATATTTTGTACATACGACAAAAATGCTTAAAATGTGTCCACTAGCTGTAAAGCATGCAAGGTGCCTGAATTTAGTTTTGAATCAATAGAAAAAGCTATAAATCGTAATGTGTATATTAAAACGATTTATTACAGGTGAATCTACTAGCAGCTATGGAACCATGCTATAAGATATTAACAGACGAAGAAATCAAACGCAACACGCATGGACCTATGCTCGTGTATAACTGGACGCCCAATGATTTTGGTATGTACAAAATAACGTATGTCCATGGCGTTCATCAAAAAACTCCACAATCCACTGGCAACTGGTCTGGTGTTGCTTATTTTTATAGACCACTTACAACGACCATTAAGAGATCACTAAGGACCACTTACCATCAGCCGGCATGTCTGCCTGTTCGCCGTAACGTAAACTTACAATACTTTAGAAAAAACTAAGTTTTAAAAATAAAAATATGTTACCAGATCACAATAGGCATTTAAGTAATATTCCACTGGGGTAACTTAGAGCTATTAGCTCTAAATCGATTTATACATTTGGATTACAAAATATATTTTGACAAACCTGTACATTAAATGTTAATAAAAATGCTTACAGCCATTAACTATGTATATTAAATGGATCACCTTGTTAAAGTTTCATCAGTAGATGGTTATTTCTGAAGAAGCAGTTACTTCTTCAGAAACCTTTTCTTCTTCAGAAACTTTTTCTTTTATATTTGTAAATAAAACCATATTCGTGTAAGGAACTGCTTACTTACTTACCATCCAAGTAAAAAAAACTGTTTTCTTATATTGTTGTCTTGCTATTTTGTAAAAAAGCAAGACGGGAGTTAACATGAAGTGTAGAAATGACCACTAAATAGACTGGTTAAAAAAAATCCACATCTTTGATTTAACATTAAGGTGGATTTTAAAGTTGTTTTTCTGCTTTTACTTTATCAAATTACAACTGACGACCCGGAAGGCTCAATAATCAACATGCCGGCCTGCTACACTAAAGGGTTCTGTACCCAGCGGAGCAGTAATTTGAATGATTAATGTTTTTGTTTTTTAATTGAAATAAGACATAAGACTACCACCATCAAATATATTATTTTGTGTGTGTGAGTTGTCATTGAGTGTGACCATATCATCAAAAAGTCTTGTGTGTGAAGCGTTATTTATATTTTAACTACTTATAAATTTTGATACATATGTTTTAGGTCCCGTCAAAGCGCCGCAATACTTCCCACCGATAGCGTCATGCCACGCGTTAGAGAAGGAGGTGTGGCGGGATGAGATCTTTGTGCCCGATAACATGCTCAAACGGGGCAAGTTACCCAACGCCAAACAGGATATGCTTTACCCAGGCTTCCCTACTATGAGGCACTTGAAGTATCAGGTGAGTTGGATAAACATGTAAAAAAATTAAGGCAATCATGAGTCATATTATACTTGAAAACACACGAAAAAGTTATCTGTATATTGTTAATTTAACAAATTTTGTGAATATTGTCAATTACTCCTTAGATAATTTTTAATCTTTGTTAATACTTTAAAAATCGAATCAGCTGTTTCCAAGATTAGCAAGCACAAAAATATATATATTTCGGTCTTGGTATCTTGTAAAATGACTAAAAGTTTAGAAATATCCCATCAGATTTGTTTATAAGTGATATTAATTAGATCTACCAAAAAATTTTGGTAGATCTAATTAATGACTTGTTTATGAAGTCTTATGACATTCAGAAAACGCAAGGTATTTAAAACACAATCTGGAATATGTAATACATACTTGAATTTACGCCTCTTCCAGACAAGCATTAAGAAATGCAAAGTGAAAGTGTTTGACCAGCCATCTCGTAACGACAGCATGATAGTGGAGATATTGCCTGAAGTGGACACTAACCCCCAATTGGAGGATATCGCTGACCAGATGTTGGGCAAGGTCATATGGGTAGGGTGGCCACATCTGACTAGGGCAAAGTAAGTTACTTTTAAAACTGACTGCTTTACCATTGTACTAATTATACAGTATTATAGTTAAGACAGCCCCCCCTTGGCAAGTTTGGTGTACCTGAATTACTATGAATATGCCCACCAACACCCGATTTTAGATTTATTTACCGAATATTTCTAAAATGTTTGCAAGATTCGTGCATCTGAATTACCGTCTACCCTCAATTTTAACACATTTCATAGTGAATATTTTACTAGGTTTAAATCTGTAATGAATAATCTGTAGCAGCGTCTATTTTTTCATTCAGAGTAATATCTATTTCGAATGAAAAGAAGCGGTTACACCACGGCAGCAGTCAAAATGGCGTCGAAAAAAACAATGGAAATCTGCATAAACAGTGGATCTCCGAGCGGTCTACTATTATCGAGCAGTATGTATACATATATATTTTTATAATATAGGAGTGGCAAACGAGCATGTAGGCCATTTAATGTTACATGGTCACTACAGCCCAGTATGCATCCCAGATTGCCTCCTGTCTAGTTATGCAGTATGTCCAACTGTACTCAGTACCAGTTTAGTTTCAGTATCACAATCTTTGTAAGTTTATAAATTAAGAAAAGATGAATAATTTAATTTAGAGTAATTTAAAAAAAATGTTTCTATGAAAATAGTTTCAGTCACATAGTGTCTCAATAAACATCTGAGGGTGTAGTGTAAATATTCATTTGATTTAAATATAATTAAACCAATATTAATTAAATAAGGATCTCATCAATCGAACATGGAGTGTTCCAGGAGTTTATCCTGTCAATAATCAGGCTTTGTTAAAAAAGGAAGATGTTTAATAGTGAATTCTTAACATTTTATAATATCTTGACATCTGAACATTTGTTTACAGGAGAATTGTTCCTTTTAACCTTAACTTGTAAATGAATGATTTGTTATTAGATTGAACTTGGATAATTTAGTTTACTTTACAATAAACGAATTTTCTATTCCTAAAGCTCTGTTTTGTAATTTATTTCAGCAACATGAACCGCCTCGGCATCGAATTAGGAGATGTTCATGTTATAATCCATGCTGTCAACTTAAAAGGTAACATTTTTTTTAATATGGCCATATGGTCGTCCTGTGGACAATGGCTTTATTTATTGATTTAAAGTTTATGTACACACAACATAACAGAGAATTATATAAAAACAAAGTACGGATATATTTCGATTTTTAGCAAACGAGCATGCAAGCCACCTGATGTTAAGTGGTCACTGCAACCCATGGACATCTTCCAGCAAATCTGCTACTGAAAAGTGGTCTTCATCTCCACAAACCTATGTAATACGTTTAGCACCGCGGCAATTTCACGTTTCTGAATTAATACACGTATGCACTTTAACGGTGAAGGGAAACGTCGTGATGAAAACTTAAACTTAAAGGGATGCCCTTTAAGTTCTCCGAAATGTTCTGAATGGCATGTGAAGTTCGCCAATCCGCACTTGGAGAGCGTGTTGAATTATGCCCTAAACAGTCATCTCCGAGATGAGACCAGTGCCCAACATTGGGGCGATAATAAGTTGATGGCGATGCACTTAATGAGAGCCACTTCAATTTTCGTTTTTTTCGATATTTTTTGTACGACGCATCGGATAATTTTATCTCCTTTGACATTGGTCGTTTACCGCATCGAAATTCTTCGTTTTCTATATTGTTATGTAATTCAAACGTATTTTTTTTTCCCTAGGTTACAAATATAGCGTGCAAGATGCATCAAGCATGGTGATGGAGGAGTCGTGGTGTACAGTGCCCTGTGGCTACGCCCTGCAGGCGGTGGTGGAGGCCGCACGTTGTCCGGTCCCACCCACGCGCTACCGCACGCCGCAGGAGGCATACCCGCCCGGGGACCGGGTGTTCCTGCGCACCCCGGGACAGTACTACGGCTGCATGGCCTCTGTGAGTACCTCGTAGTGGAGAAGAGATGCCTCTACTGTTCTAATATTGTATATATAATGTATATTAATTAATATATAATGTACTGGTCAACGTGCGGACTGCCGTTCGGAGGGTTCTGGGTTCGATTCCCAGCGGGCAGAAATTTGAATGATGAATTTAGATTT
>DWKW01001120.1:0-13517 GCA_018250115.1 Doberes anticus
AATGTATGATTGCATTATAATTGGCAACGAGTTGGTGAAAGGTGATTGAGCCTTCCTTCCAAGACGCCGATTTAACTTTGATTTACCATTTTTTATTTAAAAAATAACGACTTCAGAATGTAATGATGAATTACATTTTTTATATACTCGTATATGCAAATGCTATTCTATGCAAATGAGCACGCAGGCCCCCTGGTGTTAAGTGGTCAGCCCATAAACATCCATATAAATGAAGTTGTATGTGGATGCGTTACTACTCTTGAGGACTAAGTTGGAATACTTTGTGTCCAGTATCTTCTGCCTAACTACACCTCTCAAACCCAAACATAGCACTTCTTACACTGCTGCTTTACGGTAAAAGTAGACGCTGCGGTGGTGCCGCCCCAGGCGAGCCTTCGACATAAGACTAACACCATGAAATTCTCTATCACTCTACCTATATCATCATTGTCATCATCATTGCTATTGTGAATAAATTTAAATCCTACAAATCATTATCAACCCTTTATCGTTCCACTCCTAGCTTTGGTCTCTCCTCAAAGACCCTGCAGATAAGAGGATTTAGGCCATAATCCACCAACTTGACCAATTGCAAGACTGATAATTTAAAGCTCTGGATACTAATACTTCCTTGAGACATGAAATCTACATTAATTAAAGAATCATTATAATTCATCATCATCATTAACCCATTATCGTCCCACTGCTGAGCATGGGTCTTCTCTCAGAGATGAGATAGTATCGGCCATAGTCCACCACGCTGGCCAAGTGCGGATTGACAGATTTCACATGCCTCTGAGAACGTTATGGAAAACTCTCAGGCATGCAAGTTTCCTCACAATGTTTTCCTTCACCGTTAAAGCGAGTGTGATAATTAATTAATAATACGCACGTAATTTCGAAAACATAGAAAATAATTTTCGAGAAATAGGGGTGCGTGCCGGGATTTGAACCTCGATCCCACGTAACGGGGTCGAGGTGCTTAACCACTAGGCTATCACTCACTCTAATAGTCGCATTATAATAAGCAGTGAGCTATTAAAAGAAAATCATTTACATACATACAGACTGGAGAAACAGAACCTTTTTTTTATATTAGCAGAATAGCAAACGACCATGCAGGCCACCTGATGCTAAGTGGTCTCTGCAGCCCATGGAAATCCACACCTGAAGTTGTGTGTGGATGCGTTGCTACTCCTGAGGACTACGTTGGGATGCCGTCCGTCCAGTGTCGTCAACCTTCTTTATATCCACGAAAACTCAGTATTACCGTAAAACCAACGTTGTTTCCATCGCAGCCAAACTGATGCTCGGTACTATTCAGGTATAATTCGAGACCCAGGCCATTTGCCTCCCCCGCAGCACTGTTCCTCCAAGGTACCATGTCAGGGTCGTGTAGGAAACTCTTCGGATAACCAACATCTAAGTTCCATTCCAGATTGTGAGCTTCAGCAGAAGGACTGAAGCTCTTTAGCCATGAGAGGCTATCGTTGGTGCTGAAACGAGAAAAGGAGATTTTTACCGAGATTTACCGAGTTACACGTAGCACGGGAAACAGTCTGTTCTGTCTATTGCTATTCGTTATCAACCCTGTCTGCTGGGCATGGGTCTCCTTCCTCACAAAGACGAAAGGCTTAAAGCCACAATCCACCACCCTGGACAAGTGCGGATTCGCAGTCTGCTCATGCCTTTGAGGACATTATGGAGAACTTTCAGGCATGGAGGTCTTTCACTTTGTTTTCCTCGTTAAAGCAAGTGATAAATATTTAACTTCTAATACGCACATAAGTTCGGAAAATTTGAGATTCGTAAGATGTGTAAAAAACTTGAATCCCGACCCACCAGAGCGGGAGGTCGACATTCTTAACAACAAGGCTATCAGTGCTTTTTTATTGTTGTTGCTGTTATTATTATTAGCTTGTCATTTAACTTTACTCAATAGATTGTACTACTACTTTACTTTACTCAATAGAGGACTAATGAGTGGATGAAGTTAAATTACACGAGAGTGTGACAGACACATAAACGGAAAAATGTGACGTTCGAAAATCTTCGCCCATTAATCGTCTAGAGCAGCGTTTCTCAAATTTGGGTACGCGTATCACTGAGGATACGGCATTGAGTCATACGGGGTACGTGACAAAATTTACGTAATGGCGGCAACTTTACTAACTAGTACGCACGACAAGCGTGATGTACCTATCTATAGGCTCTTTTGTATTTCTTTAAATAAAATACCTTATTTGTTCTATTAGATTCAAAATATTTAGCAGCTCCTCTGATGTTGCTCGTGTCTGCCTGTTTCTTAGGTTTAGCAAATCCATTGTTTTGGTTTTTTAAGTAAATAAATATCTGTAGTCTGTATTTTTAAAGGGGTTCGCCGTTGTCTTCAAAGTGTTATTAGGGGTACGTGGAACAATAAGTTTGAGAAACCATGGTCTAGCGTCGTCGTCTAGCGAGGTACTATCTCGTCGCAGTAGAGACCAACCTATTTGCGTCACTAGCCTTAAAATCAAAGAACTCACAGGCCATTTAAAGGTAGACTGTTGAACGTAAAACATATTCCGTAGTTCGTGAAGATCGGTTTAAAAAGTTTCACGCAGCAGTCCTCCGTAGACCATTCAGTGCCGTGCTGAGGCTTCCTGAAAATCATTAGCAACCGTTAATTTAATTTTTTGTTAACGGAATAGTAAGCCCTAATGTTAAGTGGTCACTGCAGCCGATGGGCATCCACATCCAATCTCAAATGGAACCGCAGTGTTGTATGAGGTTGTACATGGATGCGTTGTTACTCCTGAGGAATAAATTGGAATGGCTCCTGTCCAGGTGCCACTCAAACCGATACACAGCAGTGATCACTGCTGCTTTACGACTGAAATAGAGTAACGGTGGTGCTGTCGCAGGCGAGTCTCTGATTTAAGACTACCTTCATAAAAATGTTAATTTAGTTAGTCCCAAAATAATCATTTCCAACAACGGGCGTCCTTTATAGGACTAGTAAAAATTGATAACGTAAAATCATTGAAGCGACACCATAGAAAATTTGAGACTATTTAATATTTTGTTTTTGTAAATCACTGAAATAAAGAAATATTTTTAGATTTGATTTTTTTAGTTTTCATTACTTACCTACTAGTTTCTGTAATTTATGGATAAGGCTATGCAAGTTTTTGTATCTTTTTCGGGGTTCAAATATAAACTTTTTGATACCTGAATTATGAAATCCATTAACATTTTAGTTTCTTCAACAGTAATTCTGTGAGGCAAACGTAATTTTTCACTCTTCATTTGTGGACACACCAATCCGGCGAAGAAACGTTCTAGACTGAAAGCAAAACTTTATAAGTAAATTATTTAGCTAAAAAAAACACGTTTACGTTGCGTATTATTATAAAGGCTAGCATTGGACACATTGTATTTGTAATCTCACCATCAACCTATTAGTGTCCCAGCAGTACTGGGCACAAGTCTCTTCTGGGCGAGAGCGATGAGGGGGTGTAGGCCAAATTCATACTGCTTTCATTAATCATGCTGGCTTAATTCGGATTGGCGGACTAACATGCCGTCAAAAACAAAACTCTATAAAGAGAACTCTTAGGCATAACATAACTTCAAAAAAATGTAGTTGTCTATGGCCTAAACTTAACGTCTGAGAGGAGACCAGCGCCCCGCAGCGGGTCAGCAATAGCTTGATGAATGGTAATGATGACTTACTTGTTGAGTTGCGAAACATTGGCATAAGACCGTTTCAAGTGCAAGTGAGGACATAAGACCACGCTCGGGAACGGTATAGCCCAAATCGGTGTTGGTAGGGAGTCGATGACGTTGACGAACGGTGTGGAGGTCCACTTGGAGAAAAGCTGGATGATGTTGACGGCACAGAAGGCGATGCTGATGACGACGATTATCACCCACGTGAGTCGCTCCTTGCGGGTGAACGTTGGTTCGAAGATATACCTAACATTGAACATAAATACGTTATGTTCGGTACAATGTTATGGTTGTAGCGTCTTATGTTGAAGGCATAGGCGCCAGCACTACCGCTCCGCCTATTTCTGCAGTAAAGTATTCCCATTGGTTTGAAGAGTGTAGTTAGGCACTCTGGATCTGAGGCGTTCCAACTTGGTAGTCAGCAATAACAACGTCCATGGGCTGCAGTGATACTACGTACCTGTCTAAGTGGCTTGCACGCAGGTATCAACGATTTTAATATACAGTGCAACCTCGATATAACAAATCGGAACAACGGAACAACGGGGAACAAGAAAATATTCGTAATATCAAGTAATTCGTTGAACTGAGGTTTGTTATGTTGAGGTTAGATTGGTCTAAAATTCGTTATAAAGAGGTAAAAGAATAGTTTTATTCACCTCAATATGTACCATCAATAGCCAATGTACTTGCGGGAATCCCGAACTTATTAGCTATGTCTAATTTTTTCGTCATGGGATTTTGGTCAACATAATTAATGATGTTTCGCTTTTCTGCGACCGATAAGGAACACCTTTTACGTTTCTGAGCCATTTTAACTTAAATCTTTAACAATAGTGACGAGCAGAGGTGTTTACATTACTTTCCATCAAAACAACAATGTTTACTGTACAAACAAAAGCGTGTCGAAACATGTCAAGACATGAATCACATTATAAGATTAAGAGTTATATTATTGGTGGAAACTTTATATAAAGGTTTTGGGTTGGCAAAATTCGTTAATTGGAGGTATGAATACTTTTTCTTGATAGTTGAAAATTCGTTATAAAGAGGTTGTACGCAAAGAATGTTCGCAATGTAAAGGTATATTTTATATTGACTCTTATGGACAATTCAAGGGGATTACGAAGAATTTGTTAAATCGAGGAAGTCGTTATATTGAGGTACGTTATATTAAGGTTGCACTGTATTTATAAAAACTCCTGATTTACCGCAGCTTTACTTGTAAGCTAGGGCATTTACCTTTTTATACTCATAGATTCATAAATTATAATGTACAAAATAGTTCAGTGGGTATGTGTTCAGTAACGTTCTTACTCTCTGCACGCTATGATTGCAGTATTGCATGACACCCACCCGACACCCACATCGCCACATCAAATTTAAAGTTTTTACCAGCTAAAATACAACGTGGTAGCTTGTCCTCGACTGCTAGGGAACTGGCTTCAAAATAACATAGCGGTTAAAATTGTAAATAGCTAAAAAAAACGAAAAGTATCCTACTGCAAAAGTTATCTTTCTACTCAATTAATTCTACTGTTTTATAATTATTATAGGAGAGACAAAGGATTATCCAGATCACCTCATGTTAAGTGATCATTAATTAAAGTTTATGGACATCCAACCTCAAATAGGGCCGAAGTTCTACGTAAGGTTATGCGCGGATGCGTATCCAAATCCTGAGGACTAAGTTTGAACGCCTCCTGTTTCCGTCCACTTTTCAAACTGAAACACTGCTGTTTTACGGCAGAAATAGGGTCACTCTAAACATAAAACATTACGTTAAAGAAATATAGTAATCGATAACTTATGGATCCGAAAACTTAATATTTTTTGTACAGCAAAACTATTCGTTGTTTGTTCTCTTAGGAAAACTTTAAACTTTACTAGGCGATAATATCATAATTCATTGCAATATGCAATAAGGAATCAAAATCATTTATCCACCTAGGTACCCAAATATAATGTAACTAACACCCGTTGATGATAAAAGCAGTACGATAAATAACCTATTTTAATTTGTCAAATTAAAGCAGAATAACGTAATTTAATCCTTCAAAAAAAAATTGTCCCTGCAGCAAAATACAACTGTGCTGACACTACTACTTCACGGCAGAAATAGGTGGAGCGACAGTGCCTGCAGCGGCACAACTGCTGCCACCTATTTTTGCCGTAAAGCAGCAGTGTGAGAACTGCTGTTTTTCGGTTTGAAGGTTGTAGTTGTTGTAGTTAGGCAGAAGACACGGGACAGGAGGCATTCCAACTTAGTCCACTGGGCAGCAACGCATCCACATACAGCATCAAATAGGACTTCGGTCCTAGTTGAGGTTTGATGTGGATGTCCATGGACTGCAGTGACCACTTAACATCAAGTGGCTCACATACCCATTTGTTATTCCGTTAAAAAATAAAAAAATAAAACGTATAGAATGTTACTTGAGAACCCCTAAACTATATCTATTAAAACAGCGATGGCAAAAAAATATAACACCTATTATACGTCGCTTGATGAATGTCATCGTAATTTTTTGTTCGCACGCATCGTCGGTCTAAGCGACATGTACCTATAAAAAGACCTGAATAAAAATTTTCATAATTTCCCCAATGGTAACCAAGTGGCGTCGTATGCATTAATACGCTACTTATAATTGACAAATTGTTGTTTTGTAATGTCTCCTTGTCATCATAAAACTACCAGTTTAGTATTGCTCGTATATATGTATAATGCGTTTTAACTACGTTCTACAATTTTTTTTTCTGGAATGTTTAAGGCATCAAAAAGTTTTTTTTCATTAATCTTTTTGTCTGTTTTTTCAATAGTCAGGGTTTTTGTGTCGTGCCATAATTTTGTAGATTGGTACCGTTAAACCAATGGTACAGTGTGACCTCATTGTGATATGCAGTCATATTCTCAGGAGGTCAATTAAATAATTTCTTTGTTTTTTCGCTCACACGCGGCGCCAAAGTAGCACGTTACAACCCGCCTGTACTGTACTAGACTACAATCTAGTAAACTAAGAATGGTTTTTAAAAATCAGTTCAATATCCCCATGATTCTACTATCTGTACCTTTTTATGCCTTTGTAAGTTTAATAGTAATTTTCCGTTATCGTGTAGACATTAAGTTTTACTGAAACTTGAAGTAAGGACATGGTTACATTCATAGATCCATTTTCCAGGTTTATTACATTATTGAACTGTTTTGTACTCATGGGTGTACTGAGGATTCGCACACGAAAATGTATTGATTACGATACCTTTAATCAAACTAGAACCTTATTTTGGCGCTTTACCATCATTACTTTAATTGCTGTGTTCCATTGCTACATCTGATAGTTATTATTTAACATTTTATTAACGAAATGTATAAAAGTTTCTGTTTGGGCACCAGGTCGAGTAACCGCCTGTGTGTGCTCTGTGGATGCATAGCTAGAAAATACATCATAGACCTGCCAATGCGATTAGGCTAGTTCCCCTGGAGATCTATGATTCCTCCATCATTCACATTATGTAGGTTTTTAAAATTTCATTGGGAACAGAAGTGATATTTAACCGTAATGATAAAAATGAAGTATAGAAGACTTGTACACTCGTTGTTCTGGATAAATTCTACAAAACGCGTCAATATAGACGTCTATATGGCGATGCAACGCTGAGCTTTTTATAAATTAACGGATTACCCCGCTGATACTTACTTTTGATGTCGACAGACTGTATTACTTAGCAAATTAAATTAGGTTTTCAGTGATTATTGTACTAATCGTTAAAACTATAAATAATAAATTACGTGTATTATTTTATTAATTAAATATGTACACAAAAATTGCAAGTTACCGCAGTCATCGTTAGTAAAAAAATTGCAAGGCCTCTAAAATATTACAAAAAAATTCGTTCGTTTTCTGAAAAAAAGTATTTACTTAGTATCGATCATATTTCTAAAATAACCTTTTTACTTAAAAGTGACATGATATTAAATTTTGATATTAATAGACTAGCCCAAACTTCCGCCCATAACGCTGTCGTACACTTGTTTAACAAGTGGTATAAAGGTACCATTTTAATTGACTTCCCGAATACATGACGTCATATACTACAAAGGGATTAAGTATATCAACTTCTAATTCACCTATCTTGTTCGAACTTAATAATAATAATACTATTTGTTATGTATCCACTATAAATTAAATTATATTAAGAACAAACAAAACGAAAAAAAATATTCTCCCAACAGTTCTTAATGCCTAGAAGCGGCGGAAGAATACATTGACATACATAAAACAAATAAATAATTAACGAAGAAGAAGTATATTATAGGAACAACTTAAAAATAGCGATGTTATTTATTTTTGCCTGTTTGCTTTTCATTGTGTAAATTTCATTGAAATCGAATCAGCTGTTATGTGTTATTGGCGCCGCACAAACAAAGAGACGTTGTTTTGGATTCAGAGACCTTTAAATAGTTGATATAATTTTTTTTTTCAAAAATATTTTCCACAAGGCCTCGTTAATATGTTTTCTATAGATAATTTAAATAACGCGCTTCACTTTATAGCTACACATTTGAAAAACTTATACTAATATTATTGGACGTTACAAAAAATTATAATTTAATAATCTATAAGAAACTCATGAACATGAAAAATTCCCAAATAATGGAAATGTGTCAAAAATTGAACCAGTGTAACTAAAACGCAATATTTTCAATACATTTCTTATTTTTCCACATAAAACCTTGAAATCATGACGCCTTTGCCAAGTCATTTCTTAAATTTTTCTACATTAGCCAAAATTTTCATCAGTAGTCGTATAAACGTTTTTTAAAAGAGTTTTGTTTGCTTCGACAGGAACGTAATATGTACGTTATTTTATTTTCTTCTTGTTCTATCATCCTAAGCCTGAACGTCAAAGACGGTTGGATTATAGATTTGCAACGGTACTTCGGGACTAGTTATAATTATGTTAGGTATTAATAGATTTAATAACTTGATGTTATAATCATATTAAGTTAATAACACACAATTATTCTGGTGGGTGTTATCATTGTATTCGTGTACCGAGACTGGCATTAATGCTTAATTAAGACAACTTTCTGCCGTGTAGCAGCAGTCTCAGATGTGCATTGTTGTTGTTTAGTGTTTCAGTTTAAAAGTGTGCTTAGGAAGTCTGCACAGGAGTGTAGTACGGAGTGTAGTAGCACAGTAGTGAAGTCTAGGACTCTAAGTCTACAGGAGTAACAACGTATTGTAACAAAATCTCTTTGTTTGGATCCTCTTTCATTCATATCATATTTCCTAGTTTAATTCGATTTCGATTCTACTTTTCGATTTTTTTAAATAAATAATTCGTCCTCAAATTTCTGTCATTCGTTTTTTTGTCTCGAATTTGGTTCATTATTCGGTCGATAACGGTTTGTGAAAATAAGTGTAGGTATTTTGTGAATAAGTGAAATTTATTCATTTCCAGGCACATGACTTATTATAATTTCCTTGTCTTATTTGTATGTACATTGTACGGCTGAATTTTTGAAGCAGAGTGTAATACACTCTGTAATTTGTAGGCATTTTAAATTTATTACTTATTATTTTTGTTTCGATCTGCCCACATTTTGGTTTTGTGATTATTTTTATTTTTGCAACTGAGCATGCAGGCTACCTGATGTTCAGTAGTCACTGCAGTCCATAGACATTCACGTCCAACCCCCAAACAGTGCCGAAGCCCTATAAGAGGTAAAAAATAGATGAATTGCTACTTCTGAGGACTAGGATGGTCGCCACAAAAATTGTTATCCCGGCATCCACACCTTTCAAACCGAAACACAATATAATTTCACTATATTGCTTCACGTCAGAATTGGGTGTGGCGGAGGTACCTCCCCGGACGATCTTAGTTCTACATACCACCTACCAGTATGGACAGTTGTGGACCAATCGTTTGTTTTTGAAACAATCCATTATTATCAAAGCACTATCTTTCACCTTTTAGAAGTGCAACCATTAAACATCCTGAATTAATTGTTAAGATGTGTATTAATACTTTATACTATTATTACTGACTCAAACCTGTATATATTACCAGTATTGTATTTAAAATATTATAATTATAATGTGTACACTAAAATCCTATCACATGTTAGTTTTAGTCCCACCAGTCCTAGGTCTGCTAGAAGAGATTTCAATAGAAATAAGATCTTTGTACAATATTTATTTTATACTTTCATTAATTTAACATTGCTGTGTATGTACATGAAGTATGAAATAAATAAAAAAGACAGAAAAAAACATTTTCTTTCAAAACAAAACTGTTAAAAAGATATAATAAAGGCTTATACCTAATTGCATAACAGTTAAATTTATTACCTTAAAAGAATCATAGTGTTACAAATTTGTCCACACGTGTAAAATTAAAACAAAGTAAATTGAATGCCTCACGATTCTCGAATGTAACGCACGCCTCTTAACATTACATTGTTTGTATAATAAAGTATTATTATACAGTTTATAATAAACATACATCATGCTTAACTAATAGATATGTTAACTATAATTGTAAGAGGCTTATTTTGTAAAGCGTAAATGTTTGATTGTTGCTTTTGTCTAAACGTGTAAACATTCAATTGTTCGCTTTCTGAACTGCCAGTCACAACTCTTTAGAAACATGGAATATTTGTTAACTTAATTGTTATTTAAATTGTTGGATATACGTATGTTGTGATGTTATTTTAATACTAACATTAATGATAAACGCGGATAGTACGTAAGCAATTTTTTTCTTATAGAAATGAAGAAGTCAAATAAATTGGTTTCCTCAAAGAAAATGTCAATCTCAAACACAGCAGTTCCACTACAATACAAAAACAGAACTACAACTGAGTAGTTTGGAAACTTGTTATAGTCTTCGCTATTTCATTATTACTATTATTATTTCTTATTTTTACAATAACGCAACTACTTTATAATCGAGCGAATAATGAAAGATTGATAGCGATCGACAGTAGGTACCTATTTAGAATTTTGTCTATTTTTATCCATCTAACCAGGTAAAGATGATATGATTGAAAGGATTGCAACAAAGGCAAAACACACTTTGTTACAAGATTCGGAATATCTTTAATGCTTATTTTAGTATAGATAATTAAATATTTCGTTAATATCTCTTATTTTAATTTCAAGAGTAAAAAAGTGTCAATATTTAATAACTGACTTTTACGAAGTCTAACTGTGATAACTAACCCTAATTCTTTGTTAACGATAAGCGGCTTATAATACAACGTCCACTCCATTACGGGTTAAAGAGCCGAAACAACGACGTGGATAGTTAGCGGTTTTCGTGTAGTCTATGCACAATTAGCTCCACTCGCCCCTTCCTACCCTAAACTTACACTCCACAAAACACTAGTGTCCTCGAAGCAATTTCGTATGAATGTCGATTCACATGAAAAGAAGATTGTTTTAACTAACTGTGAATTTTTTTTGGACAAACCCCCTAAAATGTCTGGAGCGACAAGATAACTGTCGATAGCACTAAGTAACACGTGAGTCCAGCGCAACTGCACATATTACATTAACTTCGATGGTGGTAGAGTCTTATACCGAAGGCTGCTGCAACTATTTCTACCGTAAAGCAGCAGTGTAAGGACTGTTGTGTTTCGGTTTGAAGAGTGTGGTTAGGCAGAAGACACTGGACAAGACGCAGTCCAACTTAATCTTAATAATAGGGTATCGGTGCCCCCTATGTGAAACTCTAAAAAAATGTACGGAAATAGAAAACAGCAGGAATCAGATATCAATCAGGGAATTTACATTTAACTATTTTTGATATTACAAATAGCGACTCGTAGATTACATAATCCGGTTGTCAGACAGACCTAAGTATTGCTTTTTTACATAGGTACTTATGTTACACTAAAATTATATGTCATTGATTGCAGTACTAACTTAAGTGTCCTATGAAAACGTGTTAAAATATACTTACAAACTGAAGCGTTGATCACTACATTAGAGTAAGATCGACCTTACTCAATAGCGACGCTTATATTATAATATTTTGTGATAAGACTATAGTCAATAAACCCCCTCAAGCTAACGCTTACTCCAAACTGGCCCTCGCCTCCTCTGTGGCAGACTAAGTAATGACCCTTGCCTCGCTAGGAACATAGACTTACTGTAAGCCTTTAATGTACAGTTCAATCTTACATGTAAACCTACTCGTATTTTCGTCGAAGTATGTTACACTTCGACAAACTGTAATTATATAAATAGTCGTCTATGAAAATATAGTTCAGTGAGCTAAAGAAGTACGTGGTTACTTGTAATTAATGGTAACAGATTTATAAAAGGCACGGATAAATAGGGCTTAATTGATATTATGTAAGTGAACACAATCCTACTGCAAAGAAAAACAAACGAAAGAGTATATGTCGCCTATCGTCCACATCACACTGCTACATTGATAGACGAAGCAGCTCTTTAAGTAGAAAGAACGATTTTCGAAACGTTACGGACACGTAAATCAATCCGCCTGTGATAGTGATCTAACAATAAGACCTCAAAACAAACTACAATATAACTTTAGACGAAAACTTTAAGGCCGTAAATGCCAAAATTTACAACATGTCAAGTTTATAATAAAGGTAGTTACTATAGAGCCACGATAGAGCCAAAACCACCGGATTTTACGAGCTACTTCTAACGACATTCGTCTCCCATTAAGTAGGTAAATAGGATGGATAATACTGAAGCTGCAGTTCGTGGATTTAACTTTAGGTATTACTTGCATAATTAATGGCCGCTTTCGGCAATGTCCTACCATTATTTAGCATTTGTGTTCGCTACATAGTCGGTCCGTGCACTGACTTTACTAAATAAAGTAGCTTTAGAAACACCATCAATGTGCCTCGATCATTACGTTAGGGTTGCAATCTAACCTAACTAATAGTTTGTTTTTAATGAAAAATGTAATCAACCCTTACAAAACAAATTTTAATTATGTAGTGTAACACTCGTAATATATTCACTGCTTAGCTATAATTATAATTAATAACTTTTTATTATTAGGGGCATTTTTTTGTACTGCAAATTTCAATCACATTCTATGAATTTTTTTGTTAGAATATTTAAACTTACAATTAATTTTTACTTATAACATATTTTCTTCATTCAACCGCTAAACTGTTAATTTAAATATTTATCTGCTTATATGTTTGTACTAAAAATACTATAAAAATTGTATGTTACTTTATTTTATGACTCAAATGGAATCTATTACGTGAGTTACATTACCCATACACTTATTTAGGTCTCAAAAACCCGTTGCATGTGGACAAAAGCACCCCATCCGTTCGTCCAGCTCAGACACACCGAGAACAAGTTATATTTTACTACTCATCATCAACCCATTTTTGTCCCACTGCTGGGCAAGGGTCTCCTCTCGGAGATGAGAGTTTAGACCATAGTCAACCACGCTGGCCAAGTGTGGAATGGTGGACTTCACATGCCTTTGAGAACGTTATGCAGAACTCTCAGGCGTGTAGGTTTACTCACGATATTTTACTTCACCGTTAAAGCGAGTGATAAATAATTCGAATTTCGAGAAATATAGGTACCAAAGCGGGATCAAGATGCTTAACCATTAGGCTATTACTCGCTTTGGCAACTGACTAGTATTAAACTTACTATTTTCTCGTTGCTACCAAATAAATGTACTATTTAGGAGCCTAAATGGCTAAATGTTGTTTAAAACATTTTAAGACGTCAGATTGATTGCTATTAAGCATTCAACAAAGTGGTTGAGCGCATAGACCAAGCCCT
>DWKW01001121.1:0-13514 GCA_018250115.1 Doberes anticus
TACATGGCGTAAGCGGAGCGTCATAAACCCCCCTTCCAAATGCTTAGAACCAAGTCTACTTGTATAACCGTTGACACTGGAGCCAAGAAGAGATCGACCGGCCGGGCGGCGCGGGGGAGGGCGGAGCGGGGCTGGGCGGCGGCCGGGGCGCCGCCTGCCGCCCGCCGCGGTACTCGAACGGCGCTCGGCCCACTGCTAACTCCACCTGAGGAACACCGAACGTTAATTATTCATGGACAGCCATACAAATATTTTGCATCCATAAGCAATGAAAATAACTTCCAGTACTATTTCCCAGAAAGTAATTTATACAATAAATTTTTTTAGTGATGATACCCACATCATGGACACTCAAAATATACATAATCTTCCTCAGCAATTTTAAAGATGCCGACACCATTTTTAAATGGTACATAGCCAAGATGACCTATGTATATGTAGTAAGTCACACTATACCGGCAGGGTAGACATCATAGACAGACAGTTTTCTAGACAAGCGTTTTATATCGTACGGTGCATCCCACTTAACATCAGGTGATATTGCAGTAAAACGGAAGCCTATTAAAAGGTAAAAAAGGACGTCTTTACAGTGAAGATGTTGACCACCGTGTCTTCGCTTACCTTCTGCCAAGTCAACTCTGAGTTAACTCAATAGCACAGCTTTAAGCAAGCGGTGATCATTCATGTGGACAATATGTTCAAGCCATCTGACGTGTTGTTGCATTAGGAGAGCTTCCATACCATACATTTCTGAGTGACGTACAACCTCAGCATTAGGCACACAGTCCTGCCACTTAATCTTCAGAATATATATTAAAGACCTAAGTGTACCTTGTATGGCTAAATACCGCAAATTATTATGAATTTGTTGAAGGTCTTATGACGTTTATAGTAATCAATTTTCAAAATATAAATCTCCAACTACGTTTTTCAGTGTTAATATGGTGTACTCAGAAGTGACTTAAATACTATATATCTCCAGTCCAGAAATTAGTATTATCACGATAGCCATAACTATCTTCATACATAGCTTCAACAGACTAACTACAAATACATGCAGTGCTTAATGGATGCTTGTAGCAAGCAATCTTGAGGAAACGGAAATACATAAACAATAGTCGTTTTTTAAACGACGAAGCGTGGTCACTACAGCCCATAAAGATCTATATCCGTCCCCGAATAAAAGTTCTATCTGAGGTAATATCGCACGCTTAGTATTAAAGTGACTGAATCCAAAAATAAAATTTTTGGGCAAACCAGCTGTTTAATTGGATATAAATGTCTGTAAATGTCAATTGTAGAGTTCAAGTTTTTTATTTAAGGTACAATATAAACTACTGATTTAAGTAGAACTTGAATTTTAATTGAGTATTGTTTATAATAGGCTAATTTTGAAATCTGTCACTTCAATACTAAGCCTGCTATATGTGCATAGCAACGCTCGAGGTCAAAGTTGGAATACCTTCTATAGTGTATTCTGCCTAACCATTCGACCCCTTCAAAGCCAATTCCACACACGTCAAACAAAAAAAAAACGCAGTGCTCATACTGTTGATGGCAGCAAAAATGGTCGCTGATAACATTTTTCAAAAACATACCTGCGAGTCCTCTAGCCGATCCAGTTTCGCCGGATGCTGTTGCGGCTTCTGCCTGGGCTGAGGGACGGCTGCGTCGTTCTGCAGCAGGTTGACCAGCAGCGGGGAGGACATGGCCACGGTCGGCGGCGCCGGGGAGGCCGAGGGGGGGGGCGGCGCCGGGGGCGCGGTGTACGGGGGCGGAGGGCCCGCGAACGTCGACGTCGACGGCCGCACGAACTGGGGCTCCGTCGCCGACGATGTCGCGGTCGGTGGCCTTAGACCGGGCGCGCATCCGCCTAAACCTGGTAACCGGGTATGAAAATTAATAATGGATTTTTTTTCACACACATTTCAAAGCTGTTTATAGAACGGCTGTGATGCCTCCTATTAACATTAACATTAAAATTAATGTTATTTGTAAGAACAGACACAGTATTTTTTTGCATTTCAGCTTTCGGTGCGTTCATCTTTTTGTTGACACTTTCGTCAAAGATTCTCGGTTCATAAAAAATGTAACCATTCCGTAGACAATATTTCTGCTTTGCATGAGCAATATATCTGTCGTTTATAACCCAACTTGAGTGTACGACCAGTACAAAAAACACAGATATATATATATATATTTCTTATTAATTAATAAATAACGCTTCCCACGCACATCCCCAAAATAGGATTCCTTGTGTCTTGTAGCCATGCACAAACATACACCCAACACCAGTTATAGAAATCTAAATTGTTTAAATTTTTAGTTTTAATTTCTTTGAATGGCACACCAGTACATTGACCACTGTGCCACATTGGTCATCAATTTATTAATAAGAAGTAACACAGAACCTTTCTTGTTTGTTAAGTTTCAAAATGATCCTGTGCAATACATCTATCTTTCTGTCTTTGACACTTCAAAGATTATCAATTCATTAAAAAGGTAAATCATTCTCAACTAGCTCATCTCGGGACTGTTAGTGAGAACATTTTCAGTCTTTTTAAGGGCCCAACATGAATGCGTGACCAAATCTAAATTATACCTCACTAGTATCATATATCCAAAAGGATACTTTTATTACTACTCAATAAATATTTCACATTAAGATAAGTTTTCACTCATCTTTGTGAGCTTATTTTAACTGATAAATCAATAATCGTTAACCCAGTACTGTCCAACAACTGGGCATAGGTCTTCTCTCACTGATGAAAAGGTTTATTTATTGGATTACTAACATACAGCTAATAATAACAAAATATATATTACCTAATGTGGACTATTGCTTACTGTTCTCATAATTATAAGCAATCACAGCATGTATTACAAATTTACCTATGTCTACCTAAAATTAAAAGAAAAAGAAAAGAAAGTTTAGGCCCTAGTCCACCATGGTGGACTGGATGTTGGTGGACTTCATCCGCCTCTGAGAACATTGTGGACCATTCTCAGACATGCAAGTTTCCTCACGACGTTCTGCTACACAGTTAAAGCGAATATCTATTTTTTTCTTTTTTTTATAAATCAACGGAAACGAACCTAATGTATTCTCCTTCCGGTGTATGACCCTCGCCTGGGTCATGCTGCCGAAGGGGAACTCGCGGCGGTCCGTGGTCGGTGTGGGAATGTTCTGCGGGATCTTGCCGTCCATGGGACATACGGTGTTCGGCGACTTGAAGTTGTCGCGGGGTGGTGCGGGGGTGGCGGGGGGTTCCGCCGAGCTGGTGGAGGCACCCTCGCCGTCGGCCAGCAGCCGCCCGATCCCACCCAGACCGGCCAGCAGCTCAGAGTTGGATTGGCTGCGGGATGTACTCGCATCTGGCAACAGACAGTTTGTTCACATTTTAATAATCGAACAGTGTACAAGCTACGTACGTAGATACATAATTTGCTAAACATAAGCCATTTGTCGTATGTAGGCACTTTATTGCACACATTCAAACATTTCCCATTCACACTCATTTATAATTTCACATCATCATTTTTACATTTTCTGCATAAATAAATCGGTGTTCAACTGGCACTCGTTGGGTTTGGTTTTATACGCTTCCTTACCCTTCATACTGTACAACATAGTAGTTCCTATAACGTAGGTTCGGTACAGTTTTTGGTCCTTCGAGCCGTTACACAGCAGCGCTCACACTGCTGCTTTCCGGCAGAAGTAGATGCAGCGACAGACTCTACAACCATGAGATATTACCTACTGTTAAAATAAAATTACTAAAAGCACGCTAGTATGCAGTACAGGATAGTTCACCCCACAGAATAAAATTCGTATTAGATTAGATAGATAGTCTAAGATTACATAACGTAAAGTTCTAGGCACCTTACATTTAAAAAAAAATTCTACGTTGGTCAATGAACATAAATGTTTTATTTTCTAAAAGAAGTTCTTTATAAAATATATTTAAAACACGAATTCATAAGCATCAGCATTCGGTTTACTTAACAAAGAAACGCACTGCAAAAAAACTTTTATTTTGCTATATGCAAACTACCTTGACTTACGTAAACGAATACGTACGAACGACCTTAAAGTTATTTCGTCAAGTTCTGGAAGTATAATAACATTATATTTTCACGTACGAACTATCACACGCCACGTGCTAGTCTCGGCGAAATCTTTACAAGACGTCAAGCGCGAGCGGCCTGATGACGTCACGTGTAGCAATTGCCTCGCAATTAGTTCCTGTGTTCGTGCAATTTGTCAGCCGGGAGTCGGGGAGCTTGCTTTGTTATGAAGGTGCCTGTCTGATGTCGACAACATAGACTTACGAATGTAGATAAATCGACTGAGTATAGTTAGGACTTAATATTAATTATGAGAATGAAAAACGAGATTTACCTTTTGAGTCATACTTCTAGAATATATCAAAATATACTCTGATGGTGGTAGAGGCTGGTGGATTCTATGTAGAGAACCTCCAACGTATACCTCAGGAATTGCAACATAACGGGATTCAAACCCGATTCAAAGAAGCGGGAGCGAATTCTTACCCACTGGGCTATCAGTGCTCTTTATTTCGTCATCAACGGAGGACAAATCTCTAGTTATACCTGACCGATCTTGTTTAAACTGATCGCAGTATTTTAGTCTAACAATGATAGACTAACAGCGAATGAAGCAGTGTTTGTATGATTGGCGAACAAACATACAAACGAACAAAAAAATTGTAAAAAAATTATTTGCGTTCAGAAACATCTAAACCTTCGATATTATTTAAATTTTCAAATACATCTTTTCTGTACAGACTCAGCCCGGATATAGTTAATACAAAATAGATAGACCGATATACAGACACTTAATTATATTTACTACTATTTCATAATTTTTTGAAATACATCATCATCATCATCAACCCATTATTGTCCCACTGCTTGGCACGGGTCTTCTCTCAGAGATGAGACCATATAGTATAGGCCATAGTCCACCACGCTGGCCAAGTGCGGGTCGTAGACTTCACATGCCTTTGAGAACGTTATGGAGAACTCTCATTCATTCAGGTTTCCTCACGATGTTTTCCTTCACCGTTAAAGCGAGTGATAATTAATTAATAATACGCACATAATTTCGAAAACATCGAAAAGAATTTTCGAGAAATAGAGGTACGTACCGGGATTTGAACCTCGACCCAACGTAGCGGGGTCGAGATGCTTCACCATTAGGCTATCACTCACTTGGCTATCACTCACTTATTTTTTTTATTCCTTCATAATAACAAAAAAATCGCATGAAATTATTGATAGCATAGAAGCTAACGACATTAATTTTCTCTCACAGGTACCATCAGATACAGAAGGCATGACCCAGTGGCTCTATGACAGATTCATAGAGAAGGACAAAATGTTAGAAGAATTCTACCGTACTGGGCAGTTCCCCGGCAGGGGGAACAATTCCCACGTAGTTAGGCAAGTGAGGCAGGATAACCTCCGTTACATAATTCTCCATCTGTTTTTCATAGCGTCGACATTGTTGCAATACAAGATATGGTGCGGACTTTCCAGTTACATCTGGTAACGAATAAGAATTTATTAGCAGACGTAAAGATTCATCATCTACGCCGGTGTCGTTATGTACAGCTTGTGTGTTTTGAATTATTATAAATCAAATGTGCTCTCATGATAGTACAACAAACTAGCCTTAATCTTTAACTTCTTAAGCACTCTCACGCCATACTTTGTGTAAATCAGCTTTTTATATTTTGATAACACTTAGAATTAGTATCTTCGTATCCCCGAATCCCGATGTGTCCAATATATAGACCTGATTTAGGAGTTAGCGTCAGCAAATCGTACAGCATATACTTATACAACTTCTCATATTATAGGATTTGTTTCATTGCGAACGGGCGGGAGAAAGATTTCATAACTTCAAACATTACGCGAGCAATCGCATAGAGATCAATGTCATCATTAATTCACGTCGACTTTAATCGAATTAAATCGTTTATCTTTCACTCGTTCGCGGTGAACCAAGACATTTATTCTGTATTAGGAATAAGTTAGAGATTAATGGCTATATTGACATTTCTATATTGTCCACGATGTGAACAGAAAGAATTATTTACGTCTGATTAACTGTCGTCGGAGATATTTATGTGGAAGGAATATTAAGCGCTTAAGTATATCGTCTGTTGAATAATTGATATCTCCATATTGAAATGTCTACTTACGAAATCGTAATCTTCATTGAATTTATATCTTCTTTTTTCAAGATTGCCATTATGTTGAGCTGTGACCAAGTATGACGATTGCATGCGGGTTTTCTTACAAATTAATAAGAACTTAGATTAAAAGCGGATGTTCTTATTTGTCAAGTCCTGCTATTATACTAGCTAAAATAGGAAACCGTAATTGAATAAGATCTTCATATGCAATTACATCATCAACAGCCGGTATATGAAAGCGATTGGATTCATTTCGAGAAGGTGCACAGTGTTTAAATAGTTTTTTTTACTTTCGATGGTAAGTATGGTAGGAGAATTTTTGTTTGTTCTTTGGACTCTGTTCAAATTTAGCCTAATTTTGCGAAAGTTTGTTTTGTTGTGACCTCAAGTAACATACGTGTGATCCTTTAGAAGTTATGCTACTATTGTTTTAGAATTTTGATGCTCCACGGGTACTGGTGGATTTAATTGATAAATATCATCATTTATATTATTATTTATACATTGACGATGCACATTCAACATCTTGTCCATTACGTTACGTTAATTTAGACATTATTGTAATAAGTCGCGTGAAGACTTTGCTGCACATTTTTTATAATTTTTCTTTTCCCTTCCCAACTACACTGGCATTGATTTGAACAGAGTCATATTATTTTTTAATGGTTTAACGAGTAAATATATTAACTTACCACATATCTGGGTAATTTTTATACGAATTTTGCCGCTAACGATATTGAGACGATGAAAAATATCGGGAAGCAGTCTCTTCTAGTGAGAGTATTAATTACTAAAGTGTGGATATCAAAGCGTGCTGTGACATTCAAGTCAATATGTAAGTAAAAACTTAGCATAAGTATTGTGCTTTGCGCTGAACCAAATTTTAAGCTCTTGTGACAATAAAGTATGTATTTTAAGGACTACTTTCATGCTAACCTGATGCAGAGTAAGTTGATTTATAAATAAATAAAATATACGTAAACTAAATAACTAAAATGAAAAAAAGATAATTATGCGGATCATTATTCTTCAATCGTTCAATCATTACTCGGACGAGGAGATATCGAAATAATAAATGATGGATACATTGTATTATTCAAAAACACAAAATGATTACTCAAATTTATGCGATGTACTTACAAAGTCAGTTAACCAAAATCAACTTTCCAACAACGCCATTTTCAAATGCGTCAACAAGTCCAACGATGTCTCTTTCATCTTCCATATTCAAGCGGAGCATATTTAAAATGCGAACACGGATTCTCAGCAAAAAGGCTTCGTTGAAAAATGAAGGAAACCGCACACTGGCTGCATCGAACTCGACTGAACACTGCGTCAGCGTTAGTATGAAACGGCCCGAAATCACGTTTCGCAATCTATTTAATCAGTTTCTCTCACTTCTCGGGAATAAAATCGAATTTTTATATAAATGTAAAACGGAACGTTACTTGCATTCTAAATTTTTAAGTCATCAAGTGCGACGTTTGGAACGGGACGACGAGGGTGCGTTTATACGGTCACTGTGTTATACTTTGGTTCTGTCTTGCGCACATTATATTCTAATGATAATAATAATACATAATCTCTATTACCCATTGTTTCGACGAACGCCTCGTTGTTAAACTATCTGGGATCAGCGTTTTCATCTGCGTTAAATTTCCTTGGGTTCATAATGAAGTTATATAGCCTAGAGCCTTTAAGACATGGGAAACGTAAAATAAATTAGTAAAATGATAATAAAAATAATCGGGTTAGTATTTCGGGAATACATATTGTCTCGATATCCTGAAAAATAAATATTGCACTAAATTAAATATTGTTGTTATAAAAGACAGTCCTATATCCTATATCCGATAATGATATGTCGGTCTCTTTTGTTTGGTCCTACATATAAACATTTTGAAGTCGTGTTTCCAAGTAAATTTTTCAAACGTTGCATTTGAAAGATAAGACTGAAAATCGCCTGTAAGTATCAATTGACAACGATTTACAGATAACAAAGGTCGTTGAGAGGAAAATAAAATATCATACCGCTGTAGCTCTTCAACTAAGCTAGTTGTAGATGGTAAGTTAAATCCATAAAAAATATAATGAAATTCCCAATACAAGTCGTCTGGTTGCGACAAACAGAAACGCAGTGCATTTTCAGTCTTAGTTAGATTTAACTAACCAATCAATGTCTAAATTAGTATAAGCCACGGTAGATAAGCATCTATGTTAGTAAGATAAGTCACGTTTTCGTTTGAAATTACTTTCTGTACGGATTTATTGTTTAGTGCAAAAAAAAACATAAATTTGAAAGTTTAAAAAACATAAGATTGTCGACGCGAAATTTCGAAAGCGGAACGCGTCATCCGTTCTCACTTATAAAGTATAATAAATAAATGAAATGCATAATAGCGTCAGCCGCAGCCGCTGGCCGCAGACGCGAGCCGCAGCCACAAGTCGCTCGAAAATCTACTAAGCGACAAAAGCTGCAAAAAATGCCAAAATACGTTTGCCATAAGTGCCTAGGCTTTGTATCGGTCGTACGAAGCTTGACAAAATGGAAGTGTTGTAAGACGTTCTGTACATAATGTATAATCTAAGTTTGTTCTAACGTCACGTCATAAAAATCACGTATAGCAGTACAGAAAATAATTTAGGTTACCCGTGCAACATTTTCCTGTCATGACACAGGGAGTCACAACTTAGTCCTAAGTGATAGAAATGCATCAGCACTCTTTTAAGGCAAGCAACGGATTCATTCAACGGAAACATGTTCATTAGGCAATGTATGTATGAACTGAAATGTATGAATTCGCTATGAGAGCGTACTGTTTCACTTATTAATGTATCATTGGAGTTTAAACTGAAAATGTTGACTCTTTGAGTGCTCAATTTTGAAACTCAAAACATCAGCGTACTGTTTAAAATTATGACGTCACACTCCAGTACCTCCAACGGCATACCCTGTACACTACTATGAAGCTGAAGTTATTGGTCACTTCGTAAAAGGTATATTGGTCTATATGTAAATGTTCCACCGAATCGATATTGGCATGTAAAATGTAAATGATCGTAGTAAGTGTGTCGACGCCCTAAGTTTATTATAAAATGTATTTTTTCTTCTTTCTTCCATCAATTGAATGAAAGTAGTATTTTTCGAAAACGAAAATTACTGTATATAACTTAACTCTCTAAAAACTGCAGTTATATGAAATAATTTGTTAACCTAATTTTATTAATTGATAAAATTCTACTGCTGTGAATTATGTCCTATTTAATTTTTAGATTCCAAACTGTCAAGAAATATTATTGTTTTAATTTTAATTTTTAAATTAATTCTAAGCGATGAAAACGTTATTGTATTATTGTTTTCAACGAGCGATAACAAAACTTAGGTATCGGTTTTGTTTTTGTGATGTGTAATTCAATTAATTGAAAATCATATTCTATTAATGGGTTCATCAGTTCAATTTTACGTTTACCAACCACGTCTCCGACCAAGTTCCTTTTTTAAGTCCAAAAATGTGCCTTGTACAAATATTAATTTTGAATAGTCGTGGCTTCATATATCAATATCGTATTATATACATCAACCTCCATTTTGGAACGCAAATATTGTATTAATAATAGCTCAGTCAGCATGATTTCTGCATTTTTTTTTTCATATGTTATGGTATAATCGGTAAATTGTTTTATATTTGCAGACTTCAAAACGGGAGAGGTCTAAAATTCGCACATTCTTGAAATATTTCGTGTTTTTGAAATAATTGGCGTAAATGAAATATTTGTTTCGTTTCTGTTTAATTATTAGTATATTAAATAACTATTAACACATATCATTGTGCATATTGGTGGCAGATTGATATCAATTTGCTGCAATTTATTTGAATGGGCTGAATATTTGAGTAGAAAATTAAATGAACGAAATACGAATTACGTTTGTAAACGAAAACGTTAATTATTTTGTTTTTTTTTTATTATTTTTAAATTAATTTTACACAGTACATGCAATAAATAGATAGTTTTTGACTGACATCTTAAGGTTATATCAGTTGAAGATCTCGTCTTGAAAACTGAAGGTGGAAACTGGTGTTTCACATTGACGATGACTGGAAGAACGGCGTAGTCTTTCAAATGTCAACTTTTGTTGTCTTCAGTCATCTGTGAGACGTACAGTGAAACTTCAAATTCACCTCACCTTAAACTTATCCCGTTACAAAAGATTTCCTGTAACGTAACGTTTGCGCATAATACTTGAGATTGTATGGGGAATATTTTTTTCGAAGCGGGCTATATGTTTACTTCTTAAGTTGTTGATTCATTTATTTTTTCTTATTTTGTTTCTAGTTAAGTTTGTCATTTGTAGGTGTAAACTGTAGGTTAGTGAACTTTGTGATGCGATGTGAAATGCTTAATCCCTTTCTGACATGTAAACAAGCTGAGTTGTCGTGCTTGTTATTTAATTAAATTTCACTTATACTTTGCCAATGTTACCCGTACCTAAAATTTAGAATAGTTTAGTCATTGGGTTTGTTTTTTGTATTTGGTCATAGTTATCGAGGGACATGCACTAAAGGCGGCGAGAGATCGACGAGCAATTTCGCCATATTCTCTTAGACCTTGAAAGAAAAACTTCGTCAATGTTTCGGCACATCTTCTTAGCATATTATATTTCGAGTTAGCTGTACCAAAACGGTCTTGTGTTGTATACACTCATTAGTGTGCCATTGCCGATTCGAATAATCTACGATGTATTTAACGATCCATTATCAGTTTTTTGAGCCGAGTCACAGGTTTCCATAAATTTTGAATTCCATGCTGCCAAATGATGTTCATTGGGACTAACAAATGCGACGATTCGTATAAATTTAACGTAAGCGAAGTAAGCTCCATCAATCCGCACTTGGCCAGCGTGGTAGACTATGGCCTAAACTCACTCATCTCTGCGAGAAGACCCGTTCCGAGGCAGTGAGACAATGGGTTGATGACGAAGCGAAGTAAGTATTTTAAACTTACTGAAAGCCAGCGATCGAAGTTTGCTACGGCTGAGTACTGCATAGGCCGATTGCGGCGCTGTTCGCCTAGTGATACGCCAACTTTGATAAGAGTTGATAAAGTACTAGAAGATAAAAAAAAAATGTAGGTAAAAAAAAACAATTTACAATGCGAAATAAGTACATACACTCTCTCTTCTCTTTCTATTTCATTATTGTGCAAATTAAAATTCAATATCTTTTATTTCGTCATACGGTAAATTCGAATCGTACCCACTCAATGAACGTCATCAGTATTCATAATTCAAATTCAATTATTAATAATTGTACACCACACACCGATAATTATAATTAAATAATAGTATTCATCAGACACGCATAAGATAAATGTATATGCACATATCTAAAATATCTATTTTTATATCTATATATATTTCAAAGGATCGTTAAGGAACTTTACATTGACCTTTACAACTAATTGCGTATATGTCGCTCATGCCCTTTAGTGTATGATCACTCTTATATTTGTTTTAAGTGATTTTTATTGTAAGAATGCCGAAGTATTGTACATACTAAAGAAGCAGCAAGCGAGTAATCATGCCGCACGATGTTAAGTGGGCATCGCAGCCCGTGGCGTTCCTCATCTCCTCAAATGGGACCTAAATCTTATTTGATGTTGTACGATACATTGCTGCTCCTGAGAACTATGTTGGAACCTTTCCAGCAAACTGTATTTTGCCTCACCGCACCCTTCGTGCCGAAACGTACCAGTGCTCATGCTGCCTTACAGTGGTGGTACCTGAACCGGAATGTAGCAGTGATCATACTGTTTCATATCGGCAGAAACAGGTGCATAGGTACCGCCGCAAGCGAGCATTTCTGTAGCTCGTAAAATTAATATCACAGTTGTTTTCTCAGTTGAATTATATACGGTTCTAATAAATGTATTTTTTTAATAATACAATTAAAATTTGCTGTTAAATAGATAGCAAATAGAAGTAAGTCACAAAATTTATCAATAATACTAATTTTTACTGTACTAAATTGGAGTGGATACACAAGTGTCGTGTATGTAGTTTTTTTTGATAAGTACTTGCTTGGGTTTTGAATGTATTTAGAAATAATGATACACCAGAGACAAAAATTATCGAGTAATTCGTAAACTCTTATTTCAAATACGAGCTCTATTTTCTCATTAGTATTTATTTAAAAACAATAGTTAAATTTCATAGGTTTTTCGGATATATGTACATTTTATCGCCTGTCCGTCCATAGAAACATTGGAAACTACAAATCACATTTGTATCAATTAATTGATTTTCTGTAAAATTTTTGCTGTTATTCAGTTAATTGAATTTTTCGCAATGAAACATTCGAAATTGCTCCATGTTACGTCAATAGTTATGCGAATATATGTATTTAATGCAAATGCCTTTGTGACAGTCAGTATACGGTTAACGTTATTTACTTATTTTATTTATTTGTGGGTCTACTGACGTAATATGCAGGTAATACAACAAAAATAATATGTAGCTTTTGTAAAAGACTGTAGATAACTGCTCTTACAGTTACAAGTAACCATATCATGCTTTGTGCAACTTTGTAACCTTTACTTTATGCAATTAGACAATCTAAAAATAATAATAATTATAACGGATAGTGCATAAGAGGCTCATTTTCGATCACCGAATGAAAAAGGCTAGATTCACTTCTGTATATCTTCAAATTCAGTCGCAGAGCACGAAGGATATTCTTCAATGACATGTAATATTGTATAATATTGTTGTATAATACTGCACCTATTCCAGCCGTAAAGCAGCAATGTTCCTAAATGTTATTATTAAAGCAAGTAATGCGTTCGTTTACAACCTCAGGTAGGACTTATCTGAAGTTGGATAGGATGTACCAACGCCCTCTGGCATTTAGCCACCAATGAGAAGGGGTTCCTAACGAAACCATCGCTCTCGGGGTCGCGGATGAGTGCGAAAGCGTGCCTGTGACCATCACTTGGCGTAGATAGGAACACCGGGGGGGGTTTACCCAGTTGGAGACCGGACGTAAAAAAAAGTGCCCTCTGGCACTTTGGACCTTCTGGTCCAACTGCTCTCTTCAACTGATATCAGGTGATCTGCATCGTTTGCTTCCCAATAAATTAGTTAAAATTTACATCAGATGGCATGCACCTTCATTTGATGGTCCATAATGTAAAAAGTCCGCCAATCCGCACTTGGCCAGCGTGGTGGACTGTGGTCTAAACTCTCTCATCTCTGAGAGAAGACCCGTGCCCAGCAGTGGGACAATAATGGGT
>DWKW01001122.1:0-13509 GCA_018250115.1 Doberes anticus
GCTTAGCAAATTTTCTTTGGCAGACTAGTTTAATCTCTGAAGACCCACCTGTTCAAGATAGCACTTCTGTGCCCAATACGGATCACGTGTAGTAAATACTGGCTTCAAACAGTCTAATGTACTACATAATAAAGTCAAAGTAGGTCACACGTGGTAAGGGCTGGTGCATTTCGAGACTGAGTTGCCTATGACGTCAACGGCGCCCTGCAAACTAATGCCAATGATTAATATAGAAAGATTTTTATAGAACGCATCTCTATGCAATTCAAATTTGATACATGTTTCGACATGGGATAGGTATCTTTTAAATTTTGTGTTACAAAAAGTCTTCTTTATTGAAAGCATTATTTCGTAAGCGTCGTTTTCGGTATAGTTTTATGTCGATGGCTATTCTGCCTCAAAGCAGCAGTGTGAGAACTGTTGTATTGCGGTTTGAAGGGTGTGGTTAGGTAGAATACACTGGACAGAAGTTATGCCTCTCGGTCTTCAGGGCTAACAACAGATGCACGTATGCACGTATCCTCAGATACAATAAGAAATATTGTTTGACGTTGCATGTTAATGTTCAGGACTATAGTGGCACAGAGAGTGGTTGTTGAAACAACAAACATAAATCTTAAAATTTATTTAGTCAGTAACTCAAATTTTAATGTAACATTAATAGGTATAAATTTTGAGATACGTAATAAACAGCGATATGTATTGCTTTCCAGTTACAGAATGTTGGCACAGAATAATACTATCAGAAGAAGTAGAGCGCGTATTGACTGTAATCAATTGAAAATAATAGTACCTAAAAGCGAATGCGGTGGGTGGTATTTTGATTGCGTACAAAACATTTAGACTTGATGGGATTAACCCAACTATTATAATAGTTCTGCGGTGCACATCTACGTCATCGATCAACTAGCGCGTAGTTTACCTACGCGCTAGGAATTAGTTCACAGAACGATATGGATAGACATTTCTCGTTTTTATTTACTAATGCTGGCAATAAATGCTTCTGCTTTCGGAAATTCATCAATCAAAGGAAGGTCAGATTGTGTGGTCACAACCGCACTGTATTCCGCCCTTAGCATTTCATAAACTGCTGATATATTTAGCGCGCCGCCGCCCCTTATGACGTCAATGCTGACATTTGGGCCTTGGGCGGTGTAGCAATCGTTTCTAGTCTAATGGTCTGCGTGAATTATTACTGAAACTAATTATTGTATAATGCCACGCAACAACCTACAGATTTATGATGTAAACGTTACAGGAAGAAAAATTGCTCAACACTATGAATAATGTTAGTTTATCTTGGCTGAAAATTGTAATATTATGCGTTGGAAATCTCAACATAGCCTTGCTACACTTAATTCGTATTACAATTTAATCCTGTAAATGTTTAATGTGTGTTTAAAATTTTTAATAGTGCTATTGAGTAAAAAATAGTAACATATATATGAACAGGGTAAAATTAAATGAAGATTTCAATATTACTGCGTGCTACGGTGCTTTCTTTTCGGTGAAGGAAAACATCAGAAAGAAATGTTAATCACAGAATATAATATTTTTAAAATCTATAGTAAACGAGCATGCAGGCCGTCGGATTTAAAGGGATTACTGCAGCTCATAGACATAATTTCTTCTATTAGATAAGAAATCTTCTATAAAATTCTATTCAGATCTTCAGAGGACTTCAGGGTTGTTATTTCTGAGGAATAAGTTGGAACGCTTTAAGCCATAGGTGGGAGTTGTGCCGCCGCCACAGAAGAAAGATCGTAATAGCGCACGATCAAACTTATGTTAATATGTGAATAATGATGAAGGTAAAATAATGTTCTCAAATGCCAACAACTCACATTTGATATGCGGAGTGGACCCAAAAAAATCCTTTTCATCATTTCATCTTTAAGACGAGACAGTGGGACAGTACTGAGTTGATAATTATGGTGAAATATTTCTGAAAAAAAAAATTTGTTTGTTTCAAGTGATGTCTAGATAGATTTATTCATTATTCTTAGTTAAGTTGAAGTATTTTAAGTGACATTATTTCGATTTCTATCTACCTTCCAAAAACTACAGATGAACTATTCCTAACACAATTAGTCCTGAATGAATCCATCCATCAATAAGAATAAGATTGTATCTTGCAGTTTTTATATAAACTCAGTATAAACTGAAAATAACGCACTTTGACAAAACCCATGCGCACACAATGACTTTCGCATAAACATCGCACAATTATTCAGCAACAATTAAACTAAGAGAACACGACTAAAAGACGCATCAAAGTAATCCTGAAACGAGATTGCTCCCGATGTGTCAGATGAGGACAAAATTAACGAGAACCGTTTTATCGTGGGGCGTTGACCGGCTCCACGAACACGAACACATGGATAGGATACATACAAACACGTAGTCACACAGGTGAACAAACCCTAAAGCTTCGGTACTGAATCGGTAGCAAATGGAAACGATTTATTCAATCCACTTGTTTACTAATAACTGAAGTGTGATGGAATACGCGAATGATTCTCGTGTATGGCTGCACGTACTTTGGCTGCAGCAAATGCATTTAGGCTCGTTCGTCGCAATATACCTCTCGTCTACCTACATTATATCTGACCTTTTTAACTGTTAATTTCGGTGTGCGCCTAATGGAAAGGTCGACTTGGATTTAGGAAAGATCCGCTTCATGTACATACTCGCCAACAAAATTAAATATACAGAAGATATACCGCTTTCTTAATGGGTCCATTAAAAGAAATAAATAAACACTACATCGGCGTAACAGTGAGAATGCCCGGGAGACGTATTCAAGTAATCAACAAGGAAATTTACTTCCTTTGAAGTTTGAATCAAAAATAGAAATGTTTACAGAATCATACATTTAAGGGTGATAACTTAAAGGCAACCGCATAAAAATAACATGGTGGGTGAATACATCAATCACGTGTAACAACCTATTGTTTATGTGCTTGAGGATGACAAACATAAATAAAAATAACCGCTAACACAACGAAATATTCATGAGCCGTTTGCAAACAAAGGGACTCATGGTTTTTATACTATCCTTAATAAGTAGTATACAGTTTTAATGCTAAATCATGTGCAACAATTCGATACAGAACAGACGTCGATATAAAGTCTTGCCAATCGTGTTTCTGAATATGTTTTGGTCAATATAGATACCGATGAAAAGATATTAACAACAAAGCTACATGGAAAATTATGATATCTGAAATCGATCAGAGAAGACCCACATAATCACGATAGAGGACTATTCAATACGATCGCTCTAACTAAACAGATATAATAGCGGGAGATTCATTTCATCATCTATTCAATCCGAAATTGTACACATTAAAGTTTATAGGTAATACGCATGTACCGTTTATTTGAAATATTATCCAATGATGTCGAACTGAAACATCATATTGAATCACAGTTTGAACATAGCTTATAACAAATATCGATTTACAGCTTAATCCATGCTCTTTAGCGCTCTCTTCAAAATTGTATGATTAAGGTCTACTTCTTGACTAAGTGCTGAAACAATTGCCCATGCTTTCAAATTCGATAGCCGCCAAAACATCCATAGGGTATTTTCTCTAAATACCTGGAAATATTGATTGACTAATAACAGACTAGAGTAACTCACGATTAATAGCTACTGGTCAACCAAATACTGAACCGAACACTAACCCATAAATCAAAAGTTCTCTGTAAACACGAAAGATGTAAATAAACTCGGCGCAGACGTGCAGTCTGAAGAGTTTTATAAATGAAGTCTCTCTGATCTGACTATGTGAATAAAATTTTATTGTCTGTCTGTAGTAAAAATATATACAAAGTAAACACGATTGATAAATTTTTTACCAATACGCATTTTTACCTATTTGTAAAAGTACAAATGCTAACGATCGAAAGTAGATTTTTCGGAAGTAGACCTTTCTATTCCTTCACCATAAATACTGAAGTTTTTCGAAAATTCAACAAGTTTCCATTTCTGCTTCTTTACTTGATTTCCTGAAGTTTATCAATATTGTAGAACAGTTCACAGTAGTATGGTTCTACCACTCTTCTCCTCAGGTCAATTATTTGCCTGCACCACCGCTGCGGCTATTTCTGCGATAAAACATTGCTGTATTTCGCATTCAAGATTGTGGTCGGGAAAAACACACTGGACAGGCCTCAGGAGTAGCAACTTATCCGCGTACGTCCTCAAATTAGACCTTGGGGCTATTTGAGATCGGTTGCGAATGTCCACGGGCTGTAGTGACCACATGACATCAGTTGGCCTGCATGTTCGTTTACTACTCCTTTACTGTAAAAAATCTTTTCCAGGTATTTGATCCTAAGAAGAGTTTCAATTTATGAATTAAAAACAATTTCAAAGTGTTCCGTGGTTTTGAAGCTGGCAGTGGGAAATTCTCCCTGACCCTAGATAAAGGTGTACAATCATAGAGTGGTTTATTTACAAGTTTAATGTGAATTTTTGTCCAAGAAAACCATATTTCCGTGTTTTTAAATAACATCTGAAAGAACATGGACGCGTGTTGATTGTATATTTAGGTCCAAAGAGTGTAACACTTTGACAGTGTATTGAAAAATCATCCCTATTTTGTATCAGTGCAGATATAAAATTGTATGAGGAAGGTACAATGTCGACTGGACGGCATAAAAATTAAGTCTTAGTGCAATTCAATAGAGTTATAAGAAATAGTTCCTAAGGTTGTGATAAAAATACGCAATATTTTACGAAGCGAATTGTACAAATTTTCAAAAACGGATTTGTTCATCAGTGTAAATACGAATATATCTGTGTACGAGAAGAATTGAATCATGCCTCTATGATTAGACCTATAGGATTAAATATTTATTAATGTCCTCTTAGTTGCGGGCGGCGTGTATCCAAAGTCTGTAATGAGCCAGCGCTGAACAAGTCGCCGATCAGCTAATGGACATTATACGAACAAAATCGGTTATAACTAATATACTATAAAACGGATATAACTAATATGTTAATCAATTCAAGTTAAATCAGTTAAAGCACGTGATAAATTCGAAAAATGAGTAATGCGAGCTGCAACCATAAGGTGCTTCCGCCTTCAAAGTTCTAACTATTTGTCTAAGTGGTTATAATTTCAGTGGTTTATCATCAAAATTAATATACCACGACGCTTACTGACGATTTTAACCGACGTAGATACAGTTGGCGTAGTGCGCAGAAAATCATAGATTTCGCGCGTATCGTACGCGAATTGTGCTTACTGAAAGTCGAAGATCTGTTTAAAATACAAATCAGGGTCAATCAACGTGCTGCATGCAAGATTTCAATTTCACATCAATCGGAAAGTGTTTAGAAAAGCTTCATAGCTCCGTCATCTACCTTCGCTATAAAACAATTTAAGTACTGGGTATGTGTGAAAATTTTCATGTTAGTAAGTAGTACTCGTCTCGTCATTTTGAAGTGTAGTGACCTTAATATATACATAAATATATCATATATTGTACAGAACAAAGTGTAATTTACCTATTAAATAGTTAAACTTAAAAGAAGTTATAATTGAGAGCAGATAATTGTTGGAATGTTCTGCCCTAAGACATTAGGAATTAAAAATTGAAGTTTTCCTTTAAGACAATATTTATATTATTGAACATTTAACGTTCCTCAATAGTTTATAAAAAGTTCGAAATTATATATGTGAGTGATAAGGCACTTCACCAGGCACTTCGTCGAGATTATTAATCACTAGGCAGCGGTTAAGAATTTCGATGTCACGCTGCGGTGGGTCGGGGTTTAAATCCCGGTACGTAAAATAATAAAAACTAAAAAAAAACCTTTATTTAACGTTGAAGAAAACCGTTGTGAGAAAACCTGCATGCTTGAGAGTTCTTCATAATGTTCTTAAAGGCATGTGAATGCCGAGAATTCTTTCATGGCTAGCGTGGTGGACTACGGCCTAACCCCGTTGTTCTCTGACAGAAGACCAGTGCCCAGAAGTAGGGCAATAACGCATTATCATCAAGGCATCATGATGCTGATGTTGTTTATCATGGATATTATGAACAACTTGCTTTATTACTTTGAATACTTAGTATACAACTATATTTGTCTACCTTTTTCATTTTATCATTTTTGAAGTTTCTTGTCTTGGTGCTCCTTTCATGTTTTTTCTTCTTTTTGAACCGCATTCATAATTCTCTACACATCCCACGGTTGGCTGGTAGATAATGCTATTCAGCATTACGCCCGTCAATTGTACACATCTTTTTTGGTTCAATAAAGCTTAAATAAATTAATCCAGCAAGCTATCGGGTAGCTTACAATTTAATTGAAATTCGTTAAATACATTCTTTCGGATATATTAAGTCTTAAGCATATTCGTATGATTTTTTTTTCGCGGATTTCTCAAAAAAATGTTGCTTGTGTTTTTATCGACTACTCTTCACGACTGTATTTCATACTTTTACACTTAACTTCTAAAGCGATACATTTAAACGGAAACATTAAACACAAACTTCGTTAAGGAAATAAAACCATAAACATAAAATACGGCTAATGGTTAAGTGCACGGTATTGATAGATGCTAATTCAATAAACCAACGCAGTACGTATATGCCTTCATTACTCTTCCCTATCGAAAGCTTCCGTAAACAACTACAAGAATATATTTAGAAGAAATAATCGTCTCTAACCCTTGTTTATTATTGAGTGCGCTTAAATAGACATTGTTTTTATATTACTAAGCGATTAAAAACTTATTGTGTAAACAAACCAGTGAAGTTTGTGACGTGAGCAATGCATTGCATTACTGCGACTCTTGTTGCCATAATACATGATACGTGATAAGTCCCATCTATTTTATTTTATGTATTACCAGAATAGCAAACGAGCATGCAGGCCACCTGATGATAAGTGGTCACTGCAGTTCATGGACATCGACATCAAACCTCAACTAGGACGGAAGTCCTTTCTGAGGCTGTATGTGGATGCATTGCTACTCCTGATGACTAAGTTGGAATGAATTCTGTCCTGTTTCTTCTGCTTAACTACACCAATCAAACTGAAATACAGCAGTTTTTACACTACTTCTTTACGGCAGAAATAGGGGCTGCTGTGCGGTGGTGTAATTATGTGACATACAAACACAATTAGTCATTTTGGATACCAGAAGAACAATAGCGCATATGCATAATTCATATGAATTGAAAATTTTGAAATAAACAGATTCAAATATGGTTAGCAGAGATGAAAGAAAGATGTAAAAATGTATGTCAAACGCTGGCGCTTCTTGAAAAGTAAAGATGAGAGTTGATATAAAATTTCTATTATTAACAAAATCTAACAGAATATACTGCTATATGTACTCCTTAACGACTAAGTAGAAAGTTAAGTTGGTGGTCTACCGTGCTTGTAATTGTTTAATATTTAACTGTTAACATTTTGTATCACGAACATGTTTACGACTTCAACGAAAGGACCTCATAAGAAACTCGTCCGCCAGACTGTCTGATGCGTTTTTCTTAAAATAAAATATGATTGACGTCATCATCGCTCAATTTTCATGATTTGTTAAAATAAATAGATCGCGACTGTCCTGTGTCTCTCTTCTGTATATCCATTAAATCGAGACTGAATTCGTTTCATCTTTGACTCGAAATAACACACGAGGTTCTAGAAAATTCGACGTATCTACTTTTCTTATTTTATCTGAATATATTTCAATATTAGTTAGTCGCAATTTCGTCCGCACGGACTTAGAACACGAAAGTCCAGAAAATGAATTAGATGATTAGTTACTACCCTTTGTCACAAATATAGATGAAGTTACATTTCTTTGAAATTATACATAACGGTCCTGTATTAATTAATTTTATCGATCTTCAATATAATGTACAATCAAAAATAACCGACCAACTGTTTGTTAGATCACGCACACAAATCACTTGCCGGGATGACTTTTGTCGACCAAAAATTTAAAGTTAACCAAAAGTCAATAACTGGTGTTCACTTCGTCTTGTCTACAACTTTTTTAAAAAATAAATAATGTCAAAACTTTGAAGTTAACTAGGACATTAAGCATAGGTGTTTAACGAAGAATATAATATAGCTGGTATTATACCAGTAAAAATGAGAACACCTACAAACTAATTAGTATTCTCAGAGAAAATAAGATACTTAGTACACAGCAGAAATCCTACAACTTTTTAGGTATGTAATTAAATTTGTAATATATTTTGAGCCTATTTCGAAAATTTTGAGATGATAATATTTCGAGAAATAGAGGGGCGTGACGGGATGAGAACCTCGACGTACCTGAGTGGAGTGGAGATGCTTAACCACTAGACTATCACTCACTCTGTGCGTGTTATTATTGAATCTAAAATGTTAGCAAACACGTGAATTTGCAACGTGACGTTGAGAATAATTATTATTGTCATTAAACGGTGGCGTGCCAAACTCATTAAAGTTAAGAACTGCTTAACGACTATCATTAGGTTAAGAAATGTAAAGATAAACAATGTTAGGTTATAACGTGGCAAACGTCCTTTGAGACAAAGTCGTGTTTTATCCATGAAACTTCTTCGCACATTCGCAAAACCTTTGAAAAATTCAAAAAAGACCTTAATAAATCAACAGTTGTTTTTCAAGCTTTTGATGGTCGTTGAGCCTTATGTCGAGCTATTCGCATCCGTTTGCCGTCTGTTATTCTGTTAATGTAATAAAAAAGCTTGCAGCTTTCTCTACGAAATGTTTGTATATGTTTATTATGTAATTCAATAATGATGCAATAAAACAAAAATAAAGCCAAAACTGGACAACACCGAATAAAATTACTTTAACAAATAGAACTAGCAGTAGCTAGTAGCGAGCTAGCAGTAGTTATTCCTATTTATGCACATAGCGTATGCGAAGGCGGAGGGGTGTTTGAGAGAGTAACATTGTCTGTGGCTATGTGTGCATGTGTGTTTGAACAAACGCATATATACGCACGCGTGCGTGTCTACGTTTTTATGAGTCAAAGACTTACAATATTTTAATCAAAATGCTACTGTATACAATACATGATGGGGAAACTAATAATTTGCGGAGTTTTTCCTTCCTTATTTAACTTATTCAATTTTTTTTTGTTTAAACCTTGTTCAGTTGGGGCGACGCGATAGCCAGCCGCGATATGACGAAGTAAAAATGATTAGTATTTAACAGTTTGTGGATATAATGATATACAGATGGTTACCCGTAGTCGGATTTAAATAAACAACTCGGGATTTAGTCGTAATAATTATGATTGTTTTGAATAATAGTAACGGACAATCAATGTAGGCAGTTTTTTGAGGTTTCTATTTTAGTCCTCATTCTCTTGCTTAAGCCGGATTACGATTTTTTTTATTAATCGGTTTAATAATCAGATTAAGCACATAATGGATAGCCCGCTTAAATAACGATTATGTTTTGAGCGGAGATAGCCAATATTTTAGTACCTTTGTAAAATCAAATTATTTTTCTTAATTAGTTTTGCTTAATTTTGGATAATAATGCTAATAATTTAATAAGACTTAATAATGTAATGTGTTATGTAATAAGTGTATTACTTATAAATTCATTCACCTAGATGAATCTCCACACAAAACAGTACACAATTAAGATTAAAATCAAGGAAAACCCGTATACATGGATTTATGTAAATTACAGAGGAAAGACACTGATTTAAATAAAAGTATAATTTTTAGATTGTATACATCCCTAGTACATGGATTCCTTACATGGAAAATATAAGTTGTCAATTGTGTTTTCCTTGAGGTAAAGTTTAACTATCAACAGTATCTAGAAAGCTTAGTTAACCGTTGCGGACTGGCGGCGCCGATAACTATTCAAAAAGTCATTCCATAGTTACTAGCTAGGCATCCGCGCTTTTATCCGCGTAGCATTAGACTTTGATAACAGTTGGTTTTTCATTAGGAAATAAATTCTTTATAAATAAATGTTTTGGAAACGTTTTGATTTTTGATAAATTTTTAAATACTTTTTTTGATTCCCATTTCCAGTAGGTGCTCAGGTTGTTGGGCAATTTATTGTGAACGCGAATTTTATGGCAATCTATCAAAAATTGAGGCATCAAAAAATACATTATTTAAAAAAATATACAGGCATCAAAATTTTGTTATTAACGTAAACATCAGCTGCCCTTGCTTGCTTGCTACTTCTTTATTGCGAATATAAATTATAGTTTTTAAGGCAACGCTACTAACGTATTCTACGAACTATAAATGTTTCAACATTTAACTGGAATAGCTCATTATTTCTGTACATTTGCGTAATTGTTATTGTGTTACGTTTTAAAATTACCCATCTTTAATCCTATGGTAATTGGTAAATAAGGACAGCATGGACTGTTACGTTGTAGAATCATTTTAATATAACCTTTGTATCGTATATCATAAAGGTTACTTTTCTTTACCAGATGTCACAATCGCTGCCACGTGTCTTTATAGTCACGATTGACTTATCAGGGTGATTTAATGGTCCTCGTGAAAGTATAACATGTAACTAGGTTATGACGCGACTTCAACATAAAGATTTATAAGTGCATTCGTTAAAATAATGTTCCGTATTTAAATGTTTTTTATAGTTAAGATGTAGATACACCATACGTGCTTGCCACTTTTGGTCATGGAGCCCTCGCTGCTTGCAAGAGTAAAGATGACTCATTAAAAGGCCACTCAAGATACGCTCAACTCGAAAAGCAACAAAACTGTACAAATCTAAAAGTTAGGGAGTGATGAGAGTTTATTGACGCGGTTTTTTTCTCTCAATCCACCATATCCAGTACTTAAAGATGTTATAATTGTATTACTGTGTAATGTTATTATAATATTTTAATTTGAATGTAAAATTTTAACTAAACGTGCTATCTTAAATATGCAATAATACCTTCTCATTTTTGTAGTGATAAATTATTTTGTCTTTTGTTTTTGTCAATGATTGATAAAGTGAAATAGCATATTTTTCTCTCTCTGTATTTAGAACTTCAATATAAATTACACATTTCAATACCAAAGGTTCATTGATAAGGATTATTATCGGTATTATTTATAACTACTGACTAGAGAATAGGTAATTAAGAGCGCTTCCTGTACGGGCTCTTTCGTATTCATTTTGTTTCAATATTTATATAAGTATCTAAATACATTTTAATGAAAACTGAAATCACTTTATTGAAGCAACTAGATATAATGATTCAAATTCATCTTTTTAACAGTATGTACATCAAATAACTTTGTATGTACTACAAAGTGATGAAATTGCGTTATGATTGTGCAAGTAATTTCTAAAACAATTACCTACATTGTACGAAACAGCGTGACCTTCCATTCGTTTAAAACATCTGTCCAAGCAGTTGAAATGACAAATACTGGAGAAACAGAAAAACTTGTCGTTAGGCACATAAATACATCATTTGAATTTTTGTTATTTTTTTTTATTCAAATGGAATAGCAAACGAGCATGCAGGCCACCTGATGTGAAGTGGTCACTGCAGCCCATGGACATCCACATCAAACCTGAACTAGGACGGAACTCCTATCTGAGGTTGTATGTGGATACGTTGCCACTCCAGATGGTTAAGTTGGAATGCCTGCTGTCCAGTGTCTTCTGCCTAACTACAACCTTCAAACCGAAACACAGCTGTTATCACACTGCTGCTTCAAGGCAAAAATAGGCACTACGGTGGTGCCAGCGCAGGTGAGCCTTCAACATAAGACTCTACCACCATAAATTGTATGCAATTCTATTACAGCGTATTTTACATGTGATATGTAACAAAATTTATCAGATTCCTCAAGATTCAAAGTTCAAAATTTAAGCTGTGATTTCCAAAGGGAATTTCGAGAAAGTTTATTACGCTGTGGATTGTTTATTTGAAAAGATCTTAAATTTAAAGAGAGCTCACAGCTTATTTTCTTTATTCTTTTGCTGTCGTGAAACGGTTCATTTAATCTGTGACCTCGTATTAATATCGAAAATGCAATATTAGGTAACTAAATAAACTGTACGGATAAAAATGAAAATGTTCGTTTACAAAAAATCTCAATTATTGGAACGAATGAAATCTCGGGCTCCAGAATACTGCAAGCTAAATTGTTAAGTAATGAGAAACAGATTTATATATGTATATTAACTGGATAAGGCTGGATATGGATGTTCAGGTGATGCAGGCACCAATTAATATCAAGAGGCAAACAAGCTACTTTTCTATAACGTTAATTAAAAAAAAAAAACTACTGTTTAACATCAATAGAATTTCGTGTTATCCGGATGTCTCCGGTGTTAAATTTTTGGTCGTTCGTATTGCTCGATTTCGTATTTGAAAACGTCCATTGAAAATATGATATCGTCAATGTATATAATGACATAGGGTGTCAGAAATTCTATATCGTTTTTCGTAAACTTTGAACTTTTACTAGATTAGCCATTATTAGGTAGGCATTATGGGGATCTTAAAATTGTATACGCATAACGAGTTGAGATAGTTGCTTACGCTAGAAACAAGATAATTTTCTAAAAATAACAAGAAAAATATTTAAAACCCCGTAATGAATCCAACGATTTTTAATTATTTTTTTGTATCAAAAAGAATTTATTTGACACTAAATATGCTCGTACATATTTTTACATTATCAGAAAATATTAAACAGGGCAGTTTTTACAATGCATTACATCATTTTACAAATAAACATTGTAGTAGTTTAAACTTTATTCATTTAAATTTACGATTGTTTTAGTTAAAAACAATTCGACCAACAAGAAAAGATTGTTGTATTACTGGATCACGCAACATAGCAACGACGGTTATTATATTATAAGAAAATACCACGTTAACATAGGAACAAGATAATAAATTCAACAGAATAACAAAGCAATAATCAAGACATGTGATTTTTATCCGAACGACAAACATGATGATGCAAAAGCGAACTAAAATTTTTCACTGTGTTTTTTAAAATGAAGCAATCTTTAAATAAGAATCGAAATATTTGGACTGCACATAGACCTGTAGTTAAAAGTAAAATTTAATTAAACCACTTTACAAAAAAATATTAAGTACGTGTAAGTGTATCTGGTAAGAAAGTAGTATGTATAGAAAATAGCAAAAATTCTCACAACTAAGTTATTTGTGTACCATCTTTATTTGGGGAATCGCGATAAGACTTTGTAGATCATATTTTATCGTAGAATTCAAGTGACACGGTTTATCATTGTCCCGAAATCTAAGTAGATTAATTATCTTCGTAAAGGTAAAGTAGGTTGGTTCAATAACATTTACTGGCATGTGAAGTCCGCCAATCCAAGTGCGGATTGGCTTGTCAGCGTGGTGGACTATGGCCTAAACACTCATCTCCGAGAGGAAACCTGTGCCCAGCAGTAAGACAATATGGGTCAAATGGACAATATGGGTTGATGATGAATGAATGAGTGAACGTTCTCTTAATAAATAAAAATAAAAAATGTTCAGTACC
>DWKW01001123.1:0-13507 GCA_018250115.1 Doberes anticus
CACAATCGCCTTTAATTCGTCATTGTCGACCAAAGTTTTCGGACGACCACGGGGTTCATTTTTCAAGACAAAATTTCTAGAACGGATGCGGGAAAACCAATAACGGGTGGTGCGTTTGTTTGTAGTGTTCGCTCCGTAAACGTCATTGATATTGCGTGCCGCTTGTGCCGCTTTGCTGCCACCACGGTACTGATACTCCATAATTACTCGAATTTTTAACGTATCTATGATGACGAAAAATGTTCGAATGCGTTGGAAACAAAACACTAACTACATATTAAACAAATTACGATTTTAGAAAAAAAAAATTAGAAATAAATATTTTTTTTAAATAAAATTAATTTGCAATTAGAATTATCAGCAAAAAATAAAATATTTTGATTTGAAATGGCCAGTACGGCAGAACCGCAATTTCATAGGTAAATAGGTGCCTATTATTTCAAAATATTGTTATTAAAATAAAGATTCTTGGATATAAAATAATGATTTGGAGCCTCACGTCCTTATCACAGACCCCCTCCCCCTGTATGTGACATCACATATTTTAAAATATACATTTTAGAAATTATAAATATAGAATCAGTACTTCCAAAAACATTTTTGCAGGTGGCATTGGCTTTTCGGTGCATATCAAAAGCGCCAACGCGCGACAACGTTAGAGTTGAAGTGTAGAGTTTTAACACTTTAGATTTATACATGGGACGTCATGAAGCTTATGACTCGTATCTCGCCCCTTCCTCTCTAACACCTTGTCACACTGTGTCCCCCTTTGTGGACCCCCTCTCTCCCATTTAACATATGACGTAATATGGAAGGCCCCTAACGAAAGACGAATGATCAAACTGCATTACATGCATTATTCATATGCGGCTATATAATGGATGAATTTAGTGTTCTTTAAACTTCTTCGTCAATCTAGACAACCTATTAGTACCGTAACAAAAACCCTTGTATACACTCGTTTCATAGTTAATTTGAGTTTCAGATCTTAAATTATATAACCCTTCAATAAAAAAGTTTCAGAGATAGGATGTGGGCATACATATACGTATGTAGGTACGTACGTATACCATAATATACATGTATGTAAGATTTGTTTTAAACTGCAATATATTATGTTAGCACTTTTTTACTATTTAATTCTTTAATAATAAAAAACATACATAAACAGAGTGTCTAACTCTCAATTAAATCTAAAATGTTATTTGAAATGTTTTCATTCAAAACAATCTTTTAAATTATAAAAACTAAATAACATGTCACATTTATTTTAATATGGCACAGGTACTTCTTGACGTTTAATCGAGTATGTCTGTTATGTTGCCCATATCCTAAAAGAAGGCGTTGGACCTCCTCTTTTGTACTAATCGAGTAATTTCTCTCACGTTATTAAGGGAAAATGGGAATGTTCGCAGGCCGTTGCGTTCTCACAACGAGTTTCTTATAGACGGTATTGAATTTTTAAACAAATTTTTCGACCCGTCGACCCCGCGAACCCACTTTATGTTATAGGATTAGAACGTTATTACACCGTTAAACCTGCCACGAATAATTTGCACCTTTATAGTTCGGAAAATGATAACTAATACTTACATAACGCCTTCTATCTATTCAATTATATCACAATATTATATTATTTCGGATTGTTAGGGTTGCTATGTACATACGTAAGAAAAAAAAGAAAATTTTATAAGATGACTCTCGGGTATATCTGTCCATCTCTAACAGTCAATTTTTTCAGAAACTCCTATTGACTTGAACTGTAGCGTAACAATACCGTGTTATTAAACCAAATATTAGATTTCAATCGTTTTTTCGTTATTTACATGTGAATGAAAATGAGAGACAATTCAGTAATTGGGTAAAAAGTTACGTCAAAAAATAAGTAACATTTAATTAGTCTCTTTAATTAATGTAAAGAGGAAAAATATAATAGTAATCCTTAGTAACATGGATTTTTACAGATTAGTATACGAACTAATTTTGCTACTTGTCATAATTTTTGACAATCGTTTTGTGACTTTTAATGTACCTATAAGAAAAAAATACACCTGCCCGTATTTATTTTTTATTCATCTTTTTGAGTATTCCGCTCTGAATTGTTGAGCGAGTCAGAAAATTTTAATTTTTGTTTTATTTCAAGCATGTGTTAGGTATATTAAATGACGACGATGTACATTTTTGCATTTTATTCTATTCACTTTCATTTCGTTACATGGATACAATTTTATATAACATAATTAAGATTAATTTTATATAACAAAGTCGTGGTATGGTAACGTTTACTGCCAACCGATGATTCATCATAAACTCATAATAAAAATTTCGGACATCAATCAGCTTGGTGATACTTAAGATATAAACTTAAGACATGAACTTAAGTTACTGCTTTGCGATTACAAGATTTATTACCGACTAGCTAGTGACTAGAAGCTTCGTGCGCGGAAATTTCATATTAAAGGAATATGTCTGAAGATACTCTTTTCAAGAAACTTTCATACATACAAATATACATAATCGGATAAGGACCTAAGATCACCTACATCAGCTAATATTTTAAAGAAAAATGACCCGACGCGAGGTCAAACCAAGTAAGGAGGTCGTCACAATGTGATGGCCACGAGAGGTCTTCGCGGACCACTTGAAGTCTTCCGCTGCCGAGACGGAACCGAGTCAAAACGAGTTTACGCCAGGTAAGATCACGTCCGGCAAGGGTTTTTGTTTGTCTACAGGCTGGAGGCTTTATTAATTATATTTTTCATTTATCTTATTTATTTTATTCTAAGCAATTTTAAGCAAGATCTTACATAATCGTGTAAGATAGTTCGGCATTTATTGACTGAATAAAAAGGACTCAAATCTCGTTCAACTTAAGTTTTCAATTTCGAAATGGAAATAAGTCTATTTTAAAGACTTTCACTATTGTTAAAAATCTTCAATAGAATCCACTCAGCCATCTTTTACACAAAATCTTCAGATATCAACACTACCTTGCGGCCTTGTGGACCCATCCATAAATGGCCATAAAAGTTGTTTTAAATTCGAAATTTTGTGAGGATGTGTAGATGTTTGTTAGTCAATAAATCAAAAGTTTGAAAAGGTATGTTCAAACTATATATGGAATCGTTCCAAGCTTACTTTAAGAATCACTGAAAACCGCATTCAAATTGTTGAGATTAGCGTGCATATACGCACAAATAGACAAAAATTGTAAAAGCTGTTGTTTTAGACTCAGCCGCTAATGAGCAACGTATCTTCAGACGATAGCACTGACTTTAACATAAAATATTAGATGTACGATAAACCCTCAGGATGTGACTCATAATCATCAACCCATTATCGTCCCACTGCTGCCATATTCACCACGCTGGCCAAGTGCGGATTGGCAGGTTTCCTCACAATGTTTTCGACTCACACTCACACTTTATGTTATTTTTTCATGTCATAAAAGTAAAAAACTAATCTATTACTAGCAAATAGGTAGTAAATTCGCAATTGTAATATTTCTAAATTATATTCAAACATTATTTCAATAACTGTAACGGTAAGTTACATTCTATTTTCTGTACGAGTAATATGTGCTAACTTGTGATTTCTCAATAACAGAATTGTATAATTCTTAATGAGAAATAATAAAGTGCTTAAACCATACAATTTTATCGCTGAAAAATCTTTAGCGGAATAATTAGGAATGTCAACTCTACACTAACAATTTGCAAGGCAGTATAATATGCCCAATAGAACAAAAGAGGAGTATCAGTAATATTTTTAAATCAACATTATCTATAATGAAATGTAACAGATGAAAATATAAATTGCAATAAAACAAGATACTGTCTTTTAAATTAAGTCAGTGCCAAAACTTCGTAGCGTAAGTGATAATTTAAAAACAGAATGAGATACGAAGATATTTCCCCAGGGTGGAGTTAATGTTCCGGTGGTGGCGTTAGTCCATTGGACCGGATCTCTGGGAATTAAGGCAGGAAAAAAGTCAATAAATCCAAGAAGGTGGGGCGCTACACAAAGTGGAAAGTCTCTCGAGCTCCTGCAATAATGTCACACTAACACACTTTAATGTAATATGCCGAGATGTTATGTCGCTAGCGTCGCTATTCCTTCCTGCCATATTTGCATTTACTTAGTTAATTAATTAATTAAAATATTTTGAAAAACCTAATTTGATGTTTCATTGTTTTACACCATATGCGGCGACAATCTCTCTGGCGAAATCTTATAAATCCGAAAATAAGACACAATGTTTTAAATTAACTATAGGAACTGGTTTTCTGAATATAATTTGTGTAAAATTATTTATTTATAACACACGTTAATTTCACTACATACATTGAATAAACATACCTACAGTTTAAGAAGATGTTCTTGATATTTCACAAAAGCAATTAGTTGAGAACTTGTAAGATTTTCGTCGAAATTTCCTACCCTCGAATGGCGCCGCGTTTACCCTTAGATAAACGCTGCAGTTAATAGTCCTCTTTTTAAGGATTTAACCAACATTATTTCCACCATATTTTTTCATACCTGTTACGAACTAAGCCTTACCCAGTTTTTTCGAGAAGAATAATAACAGGATTTTCTAGCGAATGAGCATTATGTTTTAATCAGAATTCGTTCTTACATCGTGATAAGTTGTTTATAATTAATGGTTAGGTACTCGATTATGTGTAATTGTCATAAACATTGCTTAAACGAAAATTTTAATGTTAATTTATTCTTAATCTCGAAATTATTGGTATCATTTAATTATTATGTTAAGTAATTGGTCTTATGTAATATTGATTTGCCAGAATATGCTTTTAGCTATTTGGGTGAAATTTTTTATTTATGTAGTACCCTTCATTTTCCAAGTTTATGTTTCCCAACAAAAAAACTTATTATATTGAGGCACTAGTATTGCCATTTGTTAAGTAGCTTATAATATATTGGCACTGCATGACATCGTTAACATGACAGCAAGGAACGCACTGGTCGGAATTTTATTAGTGTTATACGCCGCCACCACAGCAGCGGTGGTCTATTTCTGCCGCAAAGCAACAATATAAGTAGGTACTGTTGCGTTGGCGTTGAAGGGTGTGGTTAGGCAGAATGCATTGGACAGGAGACATTCCAACTTAGTCCTCATGAGTAGCAACGCATCCGCGTATGACCACAGATAGGACTTCGGTCCTATTTAATGTTGGATGTGGATGTCCAGGTCGATGCTCGATTAATTTACATATTTAAAAATATGAGATTGTTAATATGTCCGCCAATCCGCACTTGGCCAGCATGGTGGACTATGGCCTAAAGTCTCTCATCTCTGAGAAAAGACCTGTGCCCAACAGTGGGACGATAATGGGTTGATGATGAATATGACAGTACATTCACTAGATTTTTTTACCCGAATAACGCCCAGGTACCCGTATAACGCGCGTAAATTCTAGCTAACGTTTTTTACAAAAATGTTTCTAAAATGACGTGTTAGAATCGTAGCTTTAGTATATACCTACGGATGGTCAGAACATACTAGTTAACTACTTTTCCTATTTTGTGTAGAAATTAGTTGAATTTGTTAGCACTAGAAAAGATATAATTATATCCATATCAGGGAATACCTATGAGGATTTAGGTGAATTCAGAGCAAACTACCTTACCTTATTTTAATTCTGTAATGGTTAATGCTTTTTAATGAACCTTGTAATATAATAATTGGTTTAAACTCTTCCATCAGTCCCATTCTTTTAAATTTTCAAAGGAATTTGACTAAATAAATATTATTTCCGAACCTGATTTGTATTTTATCACAAAATTACAAATACATTTTATTAAGTCTATCTAGATAACCAACTAGCCATCAGAGTAATTTCAGTAAGCACAACTTCAATTCATCTTCACCTTCAAGTTTAGTGTGTAGAAGCAGACTCATAGACACTCCTTGTAATAAAAGTAGAAATTAGATAGCCGTCTATTACCATAATAAGGGAACACAATTACAGCGTGAAAAAGTAAAATGACCACAGATCCACATTTAGTTCGCATTCGGAACGCACCCGCCCGTTTCACTACCTACTAGAAGTTGGTCAACTAATCCAAGTTTTCCTTTACGAGCTAATGAGACGAGTTTGATTCGAATTCCCCTGACTCCGAGAAATGACCACTCGCTTTGAATGGCATTTTCAAACTCCGTTCTTGTTATTTACATAACATAACTGGGCCGCAAAAGGTATAGAGGAACTGAAGTAGTTATAACAAGGTAGGTAGGTACTCAATGATAATTAGCTGTTATTGAAACTAGCTTTACATTAAACTTTTAAGTGACTTCGAAGCCTTCGGTGTAACCCCAGTATTGCAATAATATACAAGTAAATACTTATGTTTAAAATTCTTCACTTTATGCATTTTATTTATTTAAAGTGATAATAAAATATTACAGAATAGGTATTTCATAATATTTTCTTTCTTTCTTATTATGTCTACCTAGGGATTACTAACGATGAATTAAGTACTATACGATATGTATATTCGAAATATTTTTCATTTGGACATGAACAAAACCTTTTCTGCTTTATTCTAGGTATACGTATAATGTTGCTATGTTGAATAACCTAAACAAACGTTTATAAATACAATGGAATATGTCACATAAATTATTTCGCGTACAAAGTACCTAATCCTTATCGAACGCGGATCAAAGTAAACATAACAATTTCATATTTTCTTATGTAATTCGTTGATAAAACAGATTCTCTGCTTATTGGACTGCGCGTAGACAAACAGAGCGTCTGGCCTCCGTAATGGAAATTACATACCCCGAGGTCGGAAATCAAATTGACAGAAGAGGTTAAACAAACGATGCGGCCAGGGAGTCGAGACCGTAGTCCGTCGAATATTAATCGGTGGGTAAATGCGCTTTTATTTGTTTTTCCCCTCCACCAGCAACCGTCACACGTTAGGTCACGCTAACACTCGGAAGTGAACTGATTAATGATGAGCATGCCACGGATCCTTTAATCAAAGTGTACCTTTTTAATCTTTTGCACTTCCAGTGTCGTACCAAATATACGTATATATACATACGACATACGAGTAGGTACTTATGATTTTTATAATTTTGGTGTGTGAAAGGATATTTTACTTTATAATGCAAATCTATATATCTATACTGTTATGAAATTGTAACGAGACCGTATGTACTTCCTACTGTGTCTTACTGATATCGATTGTACCTACTGAACACAAAATTTATATTTGAATTTTGTCTGTACGTATATAGTTCGTAAATCACGCTAAATCTGATAAGATTTTGCTTTTACTTCCATTGCTTTTGCTTTTACTCATACTCGTCAAATCCTTGGAACGTCAAATAAAATGGTTACGTATATTATTTTTCATGTTATTATGTGGCGACATCACGGACAGAAGTTTAGTCTATACTTTTAGAGTTTAATAGTATATCGATGATTAAATACTGCCATCAGTTTGAACAAAATCGGTTGGCTACACCTGAAAGAGCAGAACCTGAGTTACCTATAGCTTGACCATTCTACAGTACCTAACTGTGCAATGTTATATATTTAGGAGTATAATTTAAATAGTTTTTCTCACTCATACACGGCGACATAGTTAAAACAAAGTTCAAAATACCCCTAAAATCCAGTTCTAATAAACAACACTTATCTTTCTGTTAGATGATGTCATTAGCATTTTCCAGTGAAAATTCTGTAGGAAATCGGTTCAAGGCAATTATGCGGATGCAAATGCAGATGCAACACGTAATTGTTCTCTTTCGATTTTCCATAGCTTGTTCAGGTTTTAGAAGCACTGCAACGTGACTGCAACCGCACGTACCGTCGGAGACAAAAAAACCTTCAGTGCATTTGATTTTTATTCCAATAGCATGCGGGAAAATGAGAAAGTAGTTTTCTCATGTTATTGATTGACTGAAATCATGTTAGACGCCTACTCGTGCTTAAAACGCAGTAATCTTTTACTAAGAACTATTGTATAATTACTGTGTATAGTAATGTATGGGATCAAAGCTTTGTTTTTAACAATTCTCATAAGAGGCAGACATTTCCTTACAAAATAAAATAAAACAAAATTTTATGATTGAAACTCTATTAAAAATACATTATTGGAGAACAAATTACTAAGATAATCATTTCTCTTCTCCTTACACACCGTTCATGTCCCAGTTTTGTTACTTATGCTGTGTTTTGTTACTGCGGTGAAAAATCAAAAGTTTTTTGACCATATAAATATGAAGATTTCCCCAATTTGGAGGTTTCCTCACCATGATTTCCCTAGTTGATTACAAAAAGTATTAATATTTCAAAAAAAAGTATATTTAATTATAAGTACATCTCTGATAAATGCCTAAATGAAGTTTATATAACTTTTTTACATGAAAAGCCCATGGACATCTACATCAAACCTCAACTAGAACGTAAATCCTATCGGTTGTATGTGGATGCATTGCTTCTCCTGAAGACTAGGTTGGAATGCCTTCTGTCCGTTGTATCCTGCCTAACTACATCCCTCAAACCGAAACACAGCATTTCTCACACTACTGCTTTACGGCAGAAATAGACGCATCAGTTGTGCCACCGCAGAACAGTAATACTGTAGTTATTATACTTATTATCGCACACACAGTGCAGATATAGACATGCTCTAAACTTCCCAATATCATAATTGTTTATTCAACTGAAAATGGAACGTGTCTGCGTCTATTAAAAAAAATATTTATGTCGATAATGTTCTTAACACAGCGCTAAAATTCAGATTTTCCAAAAATTATTAATGCAAATTACATGCCATGAACTAAGTATAGGTATTAATAACGAACCACTGTCCAACGCCGTAGAGGCTTGATCGCTGACTTTATCGAAAAGGATTCTTTTGCAGTAAGATATCAACTGGAAACAGGTAATAAATGAGCAACTCCTTTACTCAAAAGGGACAAAAGTAGCTAATGTGAAATCTAAACAAAAATCTACCAATTCATGGCATCTTTTAGCTTCATTGTTCATTTTCTTCGTATCTTGTTTAAAATGTGTGTCGTTTACAAATCTTTTATCGACTGTCCAAGAGTCGCCTTTCATAACCAACGGTAATACGTACGGGTATCCTGCATAAGGATTTAAATTTATCAGAATTAATAAAAGACCAGACATGTTTTACTTGCTATCAATTTTATTTTTTGAGGAATTTCTTCTGACTAAAAACAAGCAAATTTTTTTTAATACATTAATGTATACTTGACATTATGGCCTTAAAGAAAACCAAAGCAAACAAAACATACTGAAAACATTTTCCAGTTTAGAAAGTCACAGAATTTTCAGGAGGTATTCCTTTTGGTAGAATGTTAATTTTAACGTTTTGAGTTTCAAATTTATTATACATATGTCAAAGTAAACGAGGTTTTGTTGTCTTATCTTAAAAAAAACTATGCAATAAAGGAGAATGGAAGCCAAGTTAAATGTTTATTTTTCCTTTTTAACGTAACAGGGAACAGTGTCCAGTAGAAAGACTGTAATGCCCGGATTACACAATTCCACTTGATAGGGATCCGCAAGCCAATTCTAACTAGAGGACAATGAACTGAACAAATAGAAAATATAAGATCGTTCATATTTACGGTTTTATGGAACACAAAAATTGTGAGACCGATGCAGGGAGAAAAAACAGTTACACAAATAATAAATGCTCTGTAAAGTATTAATATTGAATTCAGTTACGAATTGATGTCATTAAAATGTCGACAGCAGTTTAGTATGTTCAAAATATGTGCATAAGAAATAAATAATAAAATAATGCACAAATATATTTTTTCTATGACACTGTTAGCTATAGGATATAAACTATCACATACATGAAAATTTAAATAAAATAAATTAAAATATCTATAAGGTCAAATTCTCATACCTTTTAAAGTTCCAATAGAACCGTCACTTATTACACCTATGTTAGTGTAAACTTTCATCCCCTCTTTACTAGAACGGGATAACCAGATGTCTCGCAAAGTTTTTGCGAATTCCGATGCTCTATAAATACATCCGTATGGATTCTTTAACGCAGTTGACGATACCTTTTTAGAAAAATATTCAATGAATATTATTTAAATATTTCATCGCATATTCATTTTGTATTTTCCTGATTACTCCTATTTAATATAGTCATATAGTCATAGTTTGTAATATACTTGTTCTATACATATGTAGGTATAACTTACTTTATTGATAAATTCTCTTTTAAACCATGAAGCGCTTAACTGTGAATGATCTAAACTCAATAAATTCATCAAATCTTTGCTGATCATTCCGTTGTCACATTGCGATTCGTTACTACCAACATCATGAATAATTAATGGTTTCTCTACTTCAACATGAAATACTTCGTCATTTGCAGCCCAAACAAGTACATCGTTGATAACGTTGCATTCAATGTTAAAAGAAAATAGTTATAGAAATATAACCACATAACTAAACGAGTATTTGGATAAAACCATCGTAATTTTCATCAGTTTTCCGAGCACCAAGAAGTTACAGTGCTATGAAAAACATCACATTTTGGTATTTGTGAGTTTTTCCCTAAATAATATAAAGCAATAAAGTAGTCGAGACAGTAGAATCGTGCATCCTTAAGAGTTTTACTATCAATCTCGCATTCGCATGCATGCAGATCTCTTTGCTAAGTTATTAAAATATATTATATATCTTAAATAATTATGTATATCGATATATAAGATAAGATAATCCTTAAAATACTCACGATTTTTCGTGTAGCCTATGGCTTAAAAATTTAATACTTACGTTGAAATGTTCACCTAAAATTGATTTTGCGATTGTTGTTAAAGGCGTGGGGCAAAATGATATATCGGCAGGAACGTTAGTGGACAAAGATTTTAAAATATCTATAGCTATGAGACCATCGGCCATAAATATGGGTTTTCTTCTTTTCGTAGTATTCTTACTAGTTTGCTTTAGATAAATTTTATTTTGAATATTGTCTGTATTTTCTGGAGTATTGTCAGTTGTAACGACTAAATTCTTTGCCAATTTGATGATCAAATTTAAATCCTCCAAGTGGTTCTCAAATTCTTTCGGACAGCGCTCAAATACGTTAGGATTCGGAAAGTTTGTTATAAAACAAAAAACATCGCCATCTGAAATACTTCTCGGACATTTTCTTATCATAACGCTTATTGATTAACGTTTTCGTTCAGTAACAATTATCACATCGTAGTAAGAAAATTAACATAAACTATTGTTATCTATGTTTATATTTACCTTCCATTTTAAGATACGCTTACGAGTCAACGACATATTAATGTGTATTATTTCTACTTATTTTAATAATATTCGAAATCTACGATACCTTGGTAAATCTGAAGATATCTCTATTGAATTGTTGCATGAAAAAGCACACGATTCTATTTCCGACATTAACTCCTCCGCGGAAGTGATTTCATTGACATACACTAAAAGACATAAATCGACCATTTGGTGATCTCCAAAAACTGCACCCGATAATATCTTCACTATAACCAATTCTGCCACTGGTCCCAGAGGATTAATTAAAATTACTTTTAACGGCTCTAGTATTGGTTCACATTGGAGGTTCATCATATATTTTGGGGTACAATAAGAGATCTCAGTTGTGTAATAAAATTTTATCTTTGATGAATTAATGACTTATCTATGACGTCAAATTTAACGTTTCTTTATAATTGGAATAAAAATATTGTTATAGTTCGCTGTCATCAATTTATGTATAACTAGGTAGATAATACTTGGATAGAATAACATTGTATTACTACATAAAACAGAGTCATACAGAGGTACCTACCCATACAGAAATTTTAGATACTAGAGGATGCCAACCTAATCATAAATTCGATCGCCTCGCACGTCCAGGGACATACGCCACAGGAGATACAGAGAAATCAAATAAATGAATGATGGCAGATTTGAACCGTAATGATAACTGGAATATTCGACAATGTGACAAAGCTTATCAGAACAAAGTCTAGCATCATCATTAACCCTATTACTGTCCCACTGCTAGGCACGCTTATTATATACGCTTTACCAAACAACCAGCCATATCATCGTGATCGATTGTTAACAGGTTAACTTGAATGCAGATTTAATATTTATTTATACATATTCTATGGTTTAACAATGTTTTCATTTTCCAGATGGTTTACGGAGAAATAATGATTTTACGTTGCGTAGGTACTCAAGTTTAATATTCTCCAAACCAATTTATTATAACAGTTTACAGAAAGTGACAGGAAAAAAATATTTAAAATTGTGACCATCTAACCGTTAGTTCCCAAAAAAAATCTCCCAGGGATCCACGGGAGTCTCGACGGGGGTCTACGTAAGCGTAACAAAAAAATGGAGGTTCACAATTTTACTTTCAATAGTGAACTTCTAAAATGTTGGCTTGACTTCACCTATCAATGTAGGCAGATAATATTTTAAGAAGCTCGGCGATTTACTTTTAAAAACTTGCATATTCCATATTCAGTACCGTTGTACTGAATGAACCTACACGTTTGTCGGGACTTGCGAAGTAATATCATTTTACTCGCTGTAGTATAATTGTATAATTAGTAGTGTAATAATTACATATTTGAATAAATACAACATAAAAAATATACTATTTTTCTTATTCTTTTTATCACTCCGAGCGGGGAGTTTTCTAAATAAAGTAAGCGAAATTTGATTGGTTCCTTGTACTGTGAGTAGATGTCAAAAAAGTCAAGTTGAATGGAATCACTTTTTTGATTGGGCAACTTTACCTTTTTGACATCCACTCACAGCATAATAATCAATTAATTAATAACCCATCAATTCTCACTTTTTTTTCTAAAACTATCAATTCCTGGTTGGAACCCAGCCGCACCATAGTTAGATCAAATCTTCACATCTTTTGTCATGTTTTGGGAATATGGTGGAAATGTAGCTGCAACAGGTCCACCGGAACCCAAATTTTATAAGTGGTCTATGAGAAAAAAAGTCTGGGAACCTCTGATCTAATGTAAAAATCCGCATCAAAATTGCTATTCTGTGGAATAAAATTAGTTAAATTATTATCTGTTATGTTATTGCTCATAACATTAACGACATTGTCATTATATTGTTGACAGTGACGTTTAAATAACAGTTCACGAGAAATCTGAGTTCGTTTATCTTATCACAGAATTCACAGATACAATTATCTGCGTGACACGTCAAATGCAAGCGGTTGTTTGTTACAGTAAAAATGTTTTTATTATAGTGTAATAGGTTGTAATTATGGCTTCTAAAGATAAACCATCAGAAGTGTCTCCAGCAACATCAACGTCTTCAGTTAGGTCACAATTACTAGACAGATCGCCATCAATCTCGTCAACAAAAGACGACAAATGGCCGGAACTCCTTCTATCCAAGCCCGACAAATCATACTTCTACAGTACAAAATGTAAGTAATATATTTACATATAAGGCGATATCTAACA